>CAKNXH010061323.1:0-58505 GCA_932178445.1 Andricus quercusramuli
CGATCCCGAGATCTACGATTTTGACACAAAATTTTGCCGAATTTCCCTCTGTGCGCCGTTGACAACAACCGATATTATTGATGAAAAAATAAAAAATCGGCTTTTCGAAATAGCCGAGTGCGGAAAAGTTGTGGACTGACGTACTTGAGAACATATTAAAATTTCAGGCCGATCGAATAATATCTTCTGCCCCCGAAAACTCCTAAAAAATGTGAAATTTTAACGAAAAATTGCATTTTTTGTTAAAAAATGTTAAGTGTTAATAAAACTTATGAAATATATAAAGTTCTTTCTAAAACAGCTCTAGTCAGGGATAGGTGCGAAGATTTTGAAAAATATATGGAATTGACTAAAAATAGTTACTCGGGGGTTTTTGGAGTCGCTGATTACGCATAAGGAGTCAAAAATTCAAAATTCAAAATGGCAGACTCAATGTGGCGGAAAAGATTTTGAAAAATATATGGAATCGACTAAAAATAGTTACTCGGGAGTTTTTGGGGTTGCTGATTACGAATATGCAGTGAGAAAATTCAAAATTCAAAATGGTAGACTCAACATGGCGGCGAAGATTTTGAAAAATATATGAAATCGACTAAAAATAGTTACTCGGGGGTTTTTGGGGTCGCTGATTACGAACATATGCAGTCAAAAATTCAAAATTTGAAATGGCGGCAAAGATTTTGAAAAGTCTATGGAATTGGCTAAAAATTGTTGCTCGCCGTGGTTTGGGGGTCGCTGATTACGAATATATGAAGTCAAAAATTCAAAATTCAAAATGGCGGCAAAGCTTTTTAAAAGTCTATGGAATTGGCTTAAAATAGTTGCTCGCCGTTTTTCGGGGTCGCTAATCACGAATATGCAGTAAAAAGTTATAAATTCAAATTGGCAGACTCAATATACACTCTAAAAACAGACTATTGACTGTCAAACGATTCCATTCACTATTAAAGGATTTTCCATTTAAAATTGGCATAAGAGGAAATCCTTTCATAGTTAAAGGATTGTCGTTTCAAATGATATCTTTTACCTATGAGAGGATTTCCTTTGATCTTGAAGTAAAATCTGTTTTCGGACAGAAGAAAGAATAATTTGAACGTTAAGTGAAAACTTGTTGCCTGGTATTACGTGCAAGAAATGTACAAAAACCGAACTTTGGTGGATGTAAATATAGAATCGAAGCTCTAAAACACCATTTCACAAAGAACGTCTTACGAACTTTCGATTGTCAAAAGCATTAAAAAAATGTATACTTCAATTGTGAATAGCGTACAAATCAATGAAAAGTGAGGTTATGCGGATCGAAAATTGTTCTTTCAGTATACGTACCTTCCAAAGGTTTCACGTAAAAATCTGAGATTCCTAATTTTTTGAATAAATCCATTTTCCACATCATTTCGCACGTTTTCTTACTCACTTTATCAATTAATGAATAAATCGTGCAGTGAAAAATTCACTCGTGCGTGGGCGCAGTTTCTCCGCTAGCCAACAAATGAAATCCTCTAATAGTTAAAGGAATTCTTTTCAAAGTCAAAAGAAATCGTTCATCAGTAAAACTACTTCCGTTTTGCATTTAACGGATAAATCTTTGAACAGTGAAACAATTCTATTGATGGACAAAAGAAATCTGCTTAATTTCAAAGGACGCATTTTGAAAGGAACGTAATTTTACTGTTAATAGACTTTTTCTTAGAGTGTAGCATAGCGGCAGAGATTTCAAAGCGTCGCCGGATTTAGCTAAAAGTAGTTACTCGGGGGTTTTTGGGGTCGCTGATTATGAATATGTAGTCACAAAAATTAAAATTCAAACTCTTAAAAAATGTGGTGCTGAATTATTATTGTAAATTGTAAACAATCCCCATGTCTCTCACAAAATGTTGCTGGATTCATTATATAATAATATTAGTTACTTTAAAATAAATAAATAAAAAATATAAATAAAATAAAATATAATAAATAAATGATAAAAATACAAATAAAATAAATAAATACCTTACAATAATTAAGATGATTGTTCATATGTGAAAATATTAAAATTGTTCAGATTTTCTTTATATTGGGTGGAAGAGTGAATTGAACGTTTGCGTGGTTTCAGGAAAGAAGCTCGCGCGCTCGGCTGCTTCAAGCAAATCTTTCATTTTGCAAGTGAAAACGGGCAAAAGGGGGCACATCATGCTCAAAGTATACATCATAGTGAATAACATGGTACCTCATTTTTCTCATTTGGGTGTGATGTTTCGGAGCGGAGAGAATCGAAAGCCTCATATACTTCTGTATAATTTTCTACAGATATTGCAGTCATTTCGTAACCTTTCAAGACATGTTAAGCCAAAAATTTATTTAAACGATTTTATATTAAGAAATAATTTGAAAATATATTACTTTTCGCATTATATCGCACATTATTGATTTTGAATGATTTCCCATGATCAACACAACACGAATTGATATTAACAATGCATATATATGTAAGAATCAAGTTTTAAGTACTTTGAGCTATATACAAAACAATAAATAGTAGCCTGTTGGCGCTAATAAATCCATATAGGGGATCGGTCGCGTTCGATATAACACAGCTGAAATAAGCAAAGGTTGAACCGATGAAAATCGTATTAATCGAAAATGAACCGGTGATGCAGAAGCCCTACCGTTTATCCAGGGACGAACGCGACAGATTAAAATCACTCTCAGACAAAACTGCTCGAAGCGGGAATGGTTCAAGAAAGCGTGTCCCCGTATGCGAGTCTTGCCTTCTTAGTAAAATAGAAGGACGGCGAAGACCGGATGGTAAATGACTTCCACGGCTTGAACGATAAAAAAAAACGAATGAACTACCCGCTGCCCTTGCTAGAGGACTTGATAGACAAAAATTAAAGGAAATCGCTCTTTATTAGTCTCGACTTAAAGAGCGGATTCTACCAATTTCCCATACACCCAGAGACCATAGAAAAAATCGCGTACATCACGCCGGATAGCTTGCATGAGTATTTGCGGGTAGCCATGGGCCTAGCAAATGTGGCGGTTTATTTTCAGAAAATCATGAAGACGGTGCTAGCAAACGCGGATGCTGAGCCTTACATAGCCTACGTACTGTTGGCCGTAAATAGCATTCAAGAAGGGTTTGAGAAGCTCGATTAAATTAGGTTGATACTTTCCGCGCAGGACCTGTCTATAAACTTGGAAATGTGCAAGCTTATAGGACTCGCAAGTTTCTTCCGAAAATTCGTAGAGAAATTTGCTATGAAAGTGAACCCTCTAACTGACCTATTAAAGAAGAAAGCTGTTTGGAACTGGAAGTGCGAACAAGTCGAAGCGGTTCAAAAAGTCAAGCGAAACTTACCGCACGACCGGCTTTAGCATTTTTTGATCCAGCTTGGGAAACCAAGGTGCATACCGACGCTAGCTCGTTGGAATCGCAGGGATGCTAATCCGAAAATCCAAATCGCGAGTGCCTCGATGATGGGCATACTTGCAGGATTACGATTTCGACATTGTATATCGACCTGGAGCTCAATTTGCCCATGCAGACTATCTGAACCGTAACCCTGTAGAGTGCTTGTCGATCGAGACAACCAGGCACGGACTGGCCGTCTGGAATTTGGGAGATTTCCCGGTGGGCCGCGAGCCTGGAGGGCCGCTGAGGTCATATCTAGGGCCCTCTTTAGTACAGGGTCCAGTAGAACCATGGTCCCAGGGCCCTCATCGCACGCGCTTGTTCATTAGCTCCTACCTCTCCGGAAGCCACTCCGGAAAAGGGCCGCTTAGGTACAAAATGCCAGGGCCGCATTGATGCCCCAGTACGTCCCTGGAGACAACTGGCGGGGAATGGATTACGGCAGCTCAAGCTCGAGACTACGAGATTGAGGACATCCGAAAGGTCTTGGATTCGGGGGAAAGCAGCCAGAAGAAAAACACAATTTCGATCTATATGACCGAAAAGGGGGCGTAGTGTTTAGAAAAACTGAGCAAGGAAACAACTGGTTGGTCTCCAAGGCGGTCAGGATTAATGTGGTTAAATTTTGCCACGATGATCAGGGGAACTTCACACTAAACAGGACGCTTGAACTAATCGAAGAGCGTTACTGGTTCAAAGGGATGCGACGGTTTGTAGGCAAATATGTCAACGCGTGTCTCGACTGTCTATAGCATAAATCGAAATCGGGTTGCAAACCGGGGTTTCTACACCCAATCGAAAAGGTGGCCGTGCTGTTTCATACGATACACGTAGACCACGATGGCCGATTCATTCGTTTGAAAAGCGAGAACACCCTATTGGTTAGCATTATTGACAGGTTTACCAAATGTTGTGTACTCGAGCCTATCAGGAATACTAAGACCAAGCACGTGATAAAAGCTTTGGATCAATTGATTGCTTTATTCGGGCCGCCGATGAGAATAATTAGCGACAGAGGGGCGGCCTTTACGTCACACTCTTTTCAGCGTTATTTTAAGGATCTGAACGTCAAACACATTCAGAATACCAGGTCAACGCTAAAGGCGAACGAGCAGTGCGAAAGATTGAATCGAACTCTACTGAACTCGCTAGCGACTACGAGCGTTGGAACCGACGAGGAAACTTGGGATAGGCAGGTGAAGAAGGTACATAGCGCCATAAGCTGTACTTCAAATCGAGCAACAAAGGGAACCCCAGCGCAACTTCTTTTGGGCTACAAAACAAGGGGAATAGCCGACGCCAAACTATCAGCAGAAGTCAAAAATACGTTTAGTCGACTGCATCTACAAGAACTGCGAAGGGAGGCTAGGGAGGCAACTGATCAGGAGCAAGAGGAGCAGAAAAGGGCGTTTGATGCCAAGCGCTACAGGGCTCCGAAATATCAGATAGGCGACGTGGTCATGGTGGATACTGTGGCTCCAGCAACAGGGCAAAGCCGGGAGCTGGCTGCCAAGGGTAAAGGACCTTTCAAAGTTACAGTCACACTGCCAAATGACCGCTACGAGGTACAAGATCTCAGGGACATGAGGAGGAAGAACCAAAAGGCGGTCTAACAGTAGATAGGCTTCGAAAGTGGGTTACTTTCGACGCAATGAAGTAGTGGTGAGTGAACCAAAGATACATGTGAAAGTCACAAATAATTTTGATTAAGTAAAATTATACCAAAACATGAGAATTGGAGCCTGTTCGAGAACGGACCGAAATAGCTAAGGGGTGTTTTAGCGACCGAATGATCTCGGCAAGGATCGGGAGCTAGAGAAGAGGAAAAAAGGGGGAGCAAACATATCTAAGCGACGGAGTTCATATGTTACATTTTTTATCGAGGAGCGAACGAGGATCTTCGCAGGATCAGGATGGTCCCGGTTGGATTTTCTCGCTCTGCGTCGGGAATCGGTTGATCGGGTTGTGTTCTTTCGTTGACTTGATCTTCTTCAGTTGTGCTCTTTCGTTGTGCTATTCTTCTACCGTGGTGTTCAAATAAAGGAAGTAAAATGCATCCGTGACTTCTTTGTTTAAATAATTTTCCTACATTGTTACAATCCGTTGAAAAAAAATTGTTCATGCAACAAATTCTGAACAAATTATTTTTATCAAAATTCATTGAGTATAATAGGGAATGTTTCACATAATTAAATGAGTAATTGTTTATTAGGATTGAATGAAACTTTTATTTATGAAGTAGGTTTGTAGCATGATTTACAACAATAGACATTTTCAATAATGTGTCATGTATATCCAATATCATGTATAATCCAATAGGATTATAGTCCGGTATTTCGGTAGGATATCATTTTGTAGAACTCGAATTTGGCAGATGAAAAAATTTTCACATACGAACGATAATTTCAGAGCGTACGAACTTGACCATGCAATGTAGCTAACACAAGAATGGCTCGCGGTTGTAAAATAGCGTTAATGTCAGAAATGGTGACAGGTTTGTTTTTATAATTACGAATAGATGGCGCGACGAATGCATTCCTTTTGAGATGGCAAAGTAAACAGACTAAAGCGAATATTATTTAAACTATTATTAAAATCTATCATTAAGAAAAAAAGAAGGGTTTCTCAAGAGAAATAAATACTTTTAAATAAAAATCATCAAGTATTCATTAAGACTAACTAGTTAGAGTTATTCGAGGTTACGGATGATGCTTCTCAACGGAAATGAATACTTTTAAATAAAAATCATCAAGTACTGATAAAGACTAACTAGTTAGAGTTATTTGAAGTAATTGATGATTTTTCTCAGCGAAAATGGGTATTTTCAAATAAAAATCAAGTTAGTCTTCATCAAGTACTGATGAAGATTAACCAGTTAGAGTATTATGAGGTTATGTTTGGTGTTTCTAAACGGAAATAGATGTTTTTAAGTCAAAATCATCCAATACTAATGAGGACTAACTAGTTAGACTTATTTGAGGTTGGGGATGATTTTTCTCGACGGAAATTAGTATTTTAAAATAAAAATCATCAGATATTGATGAAGACCAACCATTTAGAGTATTTTGAGGTTATGTTTGGCGCTTCACAACGGGAATGGATGTTTTTAAGTAAAACTCATCAAGTACTGATTTAGACTAACTAGTTAGAGTTATTTAAGGTTATGGATGACTTTTTCACCAAAAGTGGATATTTTAGAATAAAAATCAATAAACATTGATGAAGTCTAACCAGTTAGAGCATCCTGAGGTTACGTTTGAGGTTTCTCAACGGAAATAAATACTTTTAAATAAAAATCATCACGTACTGATGAAGAATAACTAGTCAGAGTTATTTGAGGTTATGTTTAATGTTCCTCAAAGGAAATGGATATTTTAAAATAAAAATAATCAAATATTGATGAAGACTAAGCGATAAGAACATTTTGAGGTTATGCTTGATGTTTCCAAGGGAAATGGATACACCAGAGCTTCGTTATATGCTCGCGCGACTGCAGGCGATATTAGCAATTCCTAGAATTGCTCGTGCCCACAGTTTCTCAGGGGGCAGGGTGAGAGACGGTTGCGACTCCGCCTATGAAGGGACGCACTGCATTACTCCACAGTCAAGTAGATTGCGCAATGTCATGGAAACGGTTTAGGCGGCCCTGCCTGTTTACGTTTCGCTACTGGCGATATATGCACAAGGCCATGTTCAGGCAAGCCCCGAGATTGAGCATATAACGAAGCTCTGGTGTTTTTTAAAGTCAAAATCATCATAAGTACTGATAAAGACTAACTAGTTAGAGTTATTTGAGGTTATGGATGATTTTTCTCAGCTGAAATGGATATTTTTAAATAAAAATCATCAAATATTGATTCTCTCCAGCCCCAACTGGACTAGAGCGAATTTTTTTACAACATGAAAGTCAATATATAAAATATTAAGCTTCACGCTCCGCGTTGCGTGCTTCGCGCGCTTGCGCTCTTGGGAACTTTTGCGCGCTTCGCGCGCTTAGCCATCATTTTTCACACAAAACACATACCTTCTTATTTCATGAGAATGTAACGTAACGCCATTTTAAGGGATCGTCCATATATTACGTAAGACGTTTTTCTTTTGTTTATATCGTTGTGTCTTTCTCAACTTCACAGCAATATTATTCTTGTCTTTATTTAAACAAAAGAAAAACGTCTTACGTAATATATGGATGATCCCTAACGCTATTTCACAACCGCGAGCCATTCTTGTGTTAGCTACATTGCATGGTCAAGTTCGTACGCTCTGAAATTATCGTTCCTATGTGAAAATTTTGATCTGCCAAATTCGAGTTCTGCGAAACGATACCATACCCACTGTGGCATTATGAATAAATGAGCGCGACGCGTTGTGATGGGGCGCATGGTGGTGGGGGTGGGAGAGCCGTGGACGCTCGGGCCCGGGGGCCGCAGTCTCTCTCTCTCTCTGAATTCGATTCCTTCCTTACATAGAAAATGGCATATTTGAGATTGTATAAAGAATCGGTTTATTAATTTTGGCCTTCGGTTGCTTACTTGGGATATGCACGGAGTGCCAGTTTATTTGGGTGAAGGTGTCTACCTGAAAATGTTATTGTTCCAGTCCGAGATTGGATTATTAAATTAAATTGTTCTCACTTTGCCAAATTCTTATTTATAATACTTTACATTTATTCACATATAGTAAACCAATGTAGCTACCCAATCAAATTTAAACTTATGAAAGGAAAGAATATGTATATAACAATTAAAGCAGGGAACCAAGAAGAAGATACCCTCATTTGTTAATTGGTACCTATGTATTCGTAAAAAAAGAGAGAGAGAGAGAGAAATTAGTGCAAATTTAACCCATTCAAGAGTATGGAAGTAGTAAATTGACATTACTTTAGTCAATTGGTACCAAACGAATGACACAGAACATGGCACAGGTAAACTGGTAACTTTACAGTGGTACCTATCAAACACAGCAGTGTATATACAATTATAAAGGTAATATAGCTAATGCTATAAGGTACCTAAAAAAGAAGCATATCTGTGCAGGACACCTCAAGATGTCTCAAATCTGCCCTTTGGAGAATTTCGACTGCGAAGGCGATCCAGCTTCTGTGGGTCTGCGGTGGGAAAAATGGAAGAGAGCATTTGACATTTATCTTCTCGCAGCAAATATTGACAAACCAGCACAAAAAAGAGCAACACTCTTACATATGGGTGGGTTGCCAGTACAAGAAATTTATTTTAGTATCCCGGGTGCTCATGTAACTGACACGACTGTAGATGTTTTCGAAATCGCTGTAAAAAAGCTGGACGAATACTTTTCTCCTAAACAAAGTAGGGTTTATGAAAGGCATCTATTCAGGTTGATAAAGCAAGCGCCAGAGGAGAAATTTGTAAAGTTTCTTGTAAGGTTGCGTCATCAAAGCTCAAAATGTCAGTTTACCAATGCTGAAGAAAATCTAATAGACCAGATAACGGAAAAATGTGAATCAAATGAACTAAGGAAGAAGATACTTACTCTCGGGGATACGGTAACACTGGATAAAATTATTTCGGAAGCAAACGCTTTTGAAGCGGTGCAAAGACAGCTGGATAATTTTGATCCAACGAAAACCCCCCAAGCCCCACAGGCAGTCCATCGAATAGAGGAAAAAAATAAGAGGATAACTTCTAAACCCTGCACTCGGTGCGGGAGTGATAAACATTCAGCCGAGGATAATAATTGCCCTGCCCGAGACAAAAAATGCCTAAAATGTGGATTTTTAGGACACTTTCGTTCGCAATGTCAGACCAGAGCGAAGAAACGAAAGGCAACAACAGCTTTCCAAAAGGATAATAATAAGAAGAAACCTAGTCACAACGAAAAGACGAAGACCGAGATAGACTATATATTTCATCTAGATGATGATGAGGTCATAACCTGCCAAGTAGGTGGTGTGAATATTGAAATGCTAATAGATTCCGGTAGCAAATGTAATATTATAAACGATACAACCTGGCACAATCTGAAAAGATGTAAGATACAAATCTGCAACCAAGTAAAGAGCCCAGAAAAAACGTTTAAGGCTTACGGCAGCCAAAATCCCTTGACAGTTTTAGGGTCTTTTGAGGCAAAAATCATGATCGGTACCGAAACAACAACAGACAAGTTTTATGTAATAAAAAATGGAGAAAGAAATTTATTAGGAAAGAAAACTGCTGTCGCATTGGGGGTATTGAAAATAGGATTGAATATTAATACAATCAACGACGGCACTTTCCCAAAGTTCAAAGATGTCATAATCCATATTCCAATTGACAAATCTCTTAGGCCTGTCTGCCAACCGAACCGCAGAGTTCCGATACCCCTTGAGACCAAAATAAATAACAAAATTCAAGAATTAGTTAGACTGGACATCATCGAAAAAGTAAATAGTCCTTCTAGTTGGATCTCTCCTATGGTGCCTGTCCTCAAGGGCGATGGAGATATACGAATCTGCATTGATATGAGACGTGCAAATAAAGCGATCATCAGAGAAAATCACCCCTTACCTACGATTGACCAACTTATCCCAAAATTCAGGAAAGCACAAATTTTCTCGAGATTGGATCTGAAAAACAGGTTTCACCAAGTGGAACTCAATGAAGAATGTCGGTACATCACTACATTTATTACCAGCACTGGACTCTATCGATACAAACGTCTTATGTTTGGTATCTCATGCGCTCCTGAGCATTTCCAGGAAATTATGGAGAGAATTTTGCTATCTTGTGATGGAGTAGTCAACTTCATCGACGACATTGTAGTATTCGGATGCAGCGAGATTGAGCACGATACCAGGCTAAAAAAAGTGTTGAATGTTTTGAAAGAAAATAATGCCCTTCTCAACGATAAGAAATGTGTCTATGGGGCAAAAAGAATCAATTTCCTTGGCAGCGAATTGTCATGTGATGGTATTAAACCTCTAGATAAATATACCGAAACAATAAAGACTTTCAGAGAGCCCTCCACAATAGAGGAACTCCAGAGTTTTTTAGGTCTCGCCAACTTCGTGGGTAAATGGATCCCGAATCTAGCAACACTAACAGAGCCAATCCGTAAAATATTACGTCTTAAATTAGGGAAGACTGCTGACATTTCACAACATTGGACAATTGAACAGTCACAAGCTTTTTGTAAACTAAAGGAAAGTTTATCGGACATACGAACGCTGGGATTTTATGATCCTCATGATAGGACACAAGTAGTTGCCGACGCCAGCCCAGTAGGATTGGGTGCAGTTCTTATCCAGTACGATGCTAAGGGACCGCGTGTAATCGCTTTCGATAACAAAAGCCTTACAGAATGTGAAAAGCGTTACTGTCAAACGGAAAAGGAGGCTCTTGCCTTGGTTTGGGCAGTCGAACATTTCAATATGTATTTATACGGAAAGGACTCATTTGAGTTAGTCAGCGATCACAAACCTCTGGAAGTTATATTCATACCTAACTCTAAACCATGTGCTAGAATCGAGCGATGGGTACTCCGACTCCAGTCCTATAATTATAAAATTGTGTACCGCCCAGGTAAAAGCAATATCGCCGACCCCCTTTCCCGGTTATGTGCAAATTCGAAACCATACCCATTCGACGATGAAAACTATGTAAGCCTCGTGGTAGAAGAGTCGTGTCCAACAGCTGTACCTTTAAAAGACATAAAACGGATTTCGGAAGTAGACGAAGAGCTAAAGTTGGTGAAAGAAGGTCTACACACCGGTAACTGTAATTGTCTGGTTAACAATTACAAGTCTTTCGAAAATGAGTTTTGCGTCCAGGACAGCATTTTACTACGTGGAAGCAAAATCGTTATACCTTCCGAATTGCGAGCTAGAGTACTTGCAGCAGCTCATGAGGGACATCCTGGGATTGTGGCTATGAAGGCCAGGTTACGGTCAAAAGTCTGGTGGCCTAAAATTGACAAAGATGCAGAGAACTGTGTTAAAGCTTGCAAGGGTTGCACCCTGGTCTCGGCACCGAATCCACCAAACCCTATGAAAAGACGGGTATTACCAACTCAAGCCTGGATAGACGTGGCTATTGATTTCCTTGGTCCTCTCCCAAGCGGACACTATCTCTTCGTGATTGTGGACTATTTCAGCCGATATAAGGAAATCAAAATAACGAAGTCCATAACCGCATCGGAAACGGTTGAGATGTTAAAAGAGATTTTTTCTAGAACAGGTATACCAGTTAGTCTTACAGCTGACAATGGCAGGCAATTCACGAGTGATGAGTTCAAGAAGTTTTGCTCTGAGTACGGTATAATCTTACATCACACTATCCCCTACTGGCCGCAGCAAAACGGAGAAGTAGAAAGGCAGAACCGTGATATACTAAAAAGACTTAAAATCAGTCAAAGTCAAAAATCGAACTGGAAAAATGATCTTCTTAAGTTCTTATTGATGTACAATGGTACACCTCATTCGGTTACTGGCAAATCACCTTCGGAGTTATTTTACAGGAGACAGTTCAGAGACAAACTTCCATCAGTGGTCGATGTTGAAAATGCAGAAATCGACTCAGAAGTAAGGGATAAGGATTTGGAAATGAAAAATAAAGGGAAAGAGTACGAAGATCGGAAGCGAAGAGCTGAGGAAAGCAACTTTAGACTGGGAGAAAAGGTTTACATCAAAAATATGACTAAGGATAATAAACTAACGACTGCATTTAATCCTGCAACACACACAGTATTAAGCAAGCAAGGAAACGATGTCAACGTTAGGAATGATGAGACAGGCCAGCAATATAGAAGAAATGTAGTTCATTTGAAAAGAGTTGAAGGACAGTGGAGAGTTTGTGAAGATGGCGAGGAGACTGAGCTTGGAATCAAAGATTGAATGGTAGAGTAAATTTATGTAGAGTAAATTACTGATTTCTGTTTGATTGTAATTCCTATTTAAGGCCATGTATTATTATCGTTTCTGAAATTGTTTTGATAAAGAAGAGATGTGGCATCATGAATAAAGGAGCGCGACGCGTTGTGATGGGGCGCACGGTGGTGGGGGTGGGAGAGCCGTGGACGCTCGGGCCCGGGGGCCGCAGTCTCTCTCTCGCGCTCTCGCTGGCCGGCGCCCCAGCATGGTGTGCCGTGGATTTATACCAGAATACTTGATTGGTTTATTTATTGTGATACCTGGACACCACACCCACGAAGGAATAGTAAGGAGTAGTATCCCTGTACGTGGGGAGTGGGACAAGCGACGTCCAAGAATTCGTTAATGCTTGCCGCGAATGAAAACTCGTATGCTGCCCCGTGCACATGCGCACTGGCGATTGCCATGCCGACGATGTCAGCACGTGTTTGAAGTTTCAAACTTGTGTTTTGAACATAATAACCTACCATATTTTGTTCACTGAAATTAACTTTATCCCTTACTTACGGAATCCATCAATGATTATAATAATGTTATTGCAGTACTTACACTTTCTAGATCCTTTTCGTATTTTTGATGACATTTTCCTTCTCTTTATTAATTCAAGAACGTGATATACGCCCAAAAAAATAAGAACACAAACGAACATAGCCTACATATGCATCGAAATGTCAAAATATAACATAGGGGAGTGGGTATAACACGTGAGTGCGAAAACAGCTCTGCGCATGTGCACCGGACAGCATACGAGTTTTCATTCGTAGCAAGCATTAACGAATTCTTGGACGTTACTTGTCCCACCTCTGCCACCACTCCTTACTATTCCTTCGTGACCATACCGTTTATTTCGACTCATGCACATCGCTGGTTATGACCTTCATATCTTGGGTAATTTTAAAGGTGTACAGAAAATGTTTTTGATATTAGCGACAGCTGCCTCCCATTTTGTTACCTTAAACTTATTATCATTGTAGATTATTAAACACCTACCTCACACGTCACTTTGTTAATTAGGTACATCCCAAATTTTTGTATTGGTGACGCACTTGACCACATTTGAAGTTATCACGAATGGCTATGATGAACTTAAGACATTTTTTATTATTTTAGAAAAAACGCACTTGCCCCCTGATCCTCCCACCAGCACCTTGTCAATGATAACTAGGTTATCAATGGGCACTAATTTTTATTTGATGGCCCATACTGGAGCATGTAGAGTTCTTCAAGTTCATGCAATCTAAAAATTGATTTGTTAAATGGGGGAGGGTAACGTGCCCGCCCCCCCTACCGCTCGCTTAACACTTGCCATGACTCATAGAGTATTTTGCCGCCAAAATTTTTATTGATAGCGTATACATATATGAACCCTGACGGCACGCATGTTACAAATTTCGTACAAGTTTTATGCAAACTGTTTGGTAAGAATTTGTAAAAATCTTTCTTTTAATTATTTACGAAATATTTGTATATGAATATTTATATGAGTATTTATACATATCTATTATTCATCTACTACTTATTGCAATAACAACTTGTTTATTGTTTGGATTCATAGGTTATAAAAGTAAAAATTTTTTATGGTGTACGAAAAATGGAAAAATCCTGAAGACAATTCAAGAATATCAAAATTATTTGAAATATACGTAACCCAGATAACAATCGCGCATCGCACTTTACTCGCACGTGGTGAGTCTCACGTCGTGCGTGCACAAATGCTGCGTTCACAACACAATGTGCGTAATGAGAACTGAAGTGCAAGTGCAAGGAGTCGCAGAGTGCTCGCACACGTGCGATCATGAAGTGCGAGCACAATGAGAGTGCTATGCATGTATGAATCGCCACAATTTTTTAATAAAAAATTAACAGCATAAATAAACAAATTAAACATATTCGTGTTAGGTAAAGTTGTTAATATTAATAGTGCATAAGGCAGGACTTTATTTTTCTAGTATCTTACTAAAAAATAATTTTCTATTAGCTTATTATATAGTGTGAAAAACTATTTTGGAAATTAGTTTTTGTTTTTCAATATCTATTTAATAAAATATGAAAATCAATATGAAAAAAATCGATGTTATTATTTCATTAAATATTTGTTTAAATTTTCCCTCCAGTCACTGACGCCATGTTGATTTAACCTCAGCACAAGCGGCCAACGGACCGAACCTCTCAGCCCCTCACCAACCTTGAACTTCACGGATGGCGGGCTACATCGCGTGTTTTTCACTCGGTTGTTTTTCGTGCTGTGGCAAATATATTTTTTGCCTGTGGTAATTTTGTGTCGCCACTGATTTCGTGTTTTCTCAATTTGTACGTGTCAAGGGATTATATACCGTATATTCGTTTTACTTCTGTGTTGAGTACATAAGCAAATGATAAAAACTCAATAACTCGCACGTGGAAAGTCTTATATTTTATGACATTAGAAGGAGAAGTCTGTAAAGACCATTTGATTTTGGATTGAAAAATCATATTCTCTGTATTATTCATCATTATGTGCCAAGTTCAAATGGTATTTATCAAGTTATCATTGTAATATTTTCAGCGTAATGTTACAATCATTTTACTCGCTCTACGTGCTCGGATTTTACCCGCACACCTGCGACTCGCACGACATGCGAAACATATGCGACCACATGGAAGACACATCTGCTTGGTGATATGAACTCACCTAATGCGGCCTGATCCGCACGTGTGCGACCCATAGTGCTCGCACTGTGCAGGAATTTTGTTATCTGGGAAGTATCAAAATTAATCAATCATTGAACTAGTATTAATTAAGGATTTTCATGCTAATAAAATACATGACAATTTTTAATGTAAAAAGATACCATTCACGCATCTGAGTTCTGGTAATTTCTCAATCACTTCTTCACACACATTTTGATTGTAGAAAGTAATCATTCCAAGAAACAGACCTTCAAATTGCATGAGATTAGTAAATATAAGTCTTTTCATTGCCTTATTCTTTAAACTTGTATAATTATTTTGTATAGAGGATTTTACACTTTTCATAGATGGTGATTTCACATTAGACCAAACACTTTCAGCGATGGTTTCAATGAGCATATCTTTTGTAGGGTGAAACGGCATAACACTCTGTTCCAGAAGATATCTGTCTGTACAAAGACTGACCTCCTGGAGAACAGAAAAAGTTGTTTCTTGTAGTACAAACGGATAATACGAGTATTAATGTATTGAAATTATTCAATTATTGAACTAATATTAGTGAACGATTCAACGAAAAAATGTGACAAAAATTTTTTGGAAGCTTGAGAATATTTTATGTGTATTTCTCACAAAATACGCCCAAATTCCATGCAAACGTGCAGACTCAGTGTGACTCAAATTACATGCAAACGTTTCGCACGCACAGCTGTTTGCATCCGGTTTGTACGATTGTGCTCTGCAGATGTGCCGTCAGGAAACAACAATATATGCATTGACAGTAATTGAGAACAACTCCTTGGGACATGTAGTTTCCCTCAAATAAGATGGACAACGTTCAATTTCTCGAAAACGAAAAAAAAGACATCCTGCCCTTCCAGACTTTAAAATTAAAAAGCCTACGGTTTATTTTGAAAAAAATTAAAAAAGAGGGCCCCGCACAAAATGTATGGAAAAAGCCTTTCGGGGAAATTGTGTCATCACGACTTTTGATAAGCATCACCTAAATCTTCAGAATTTTGAACTTGACCAAACTTTGGCTTGGAGGCGTTTTCAATACATTTTGTGCGGGGTCCTTTAAAAAGGCTCAAACTTCAAGAAAATCAAGCATTTTTTGATTTTGAAAAATGGCTGTCAGACTTCAAATAAAAAAGATTGTTTGTAACCATTTGATATACCGTATAAAAATCTATCGAAAAAACGTAGGTTGAAAAATTTTTTATCCCGTACAAATAAGCTGCTAAATATATCCGAAACAAAGATTGTCTGCACAAAATAAAAAAGTTTCACCTCCTCCACTTCGTTAAATATTTGACCCAATGGCAAATTTTTTCTCTCGTAACGTAACATCGAATAAGACACACTTGAAAAAAATGCTTCATATGGGTATAGGTACCAGACGTGGATCCAGAGAAGTGGCATGGAAGGGCTACGTCGGATATTTTTAGACACATGGAGAGATATAACTAATTAAATTGACGAATTTTCAACCAATTTTATACAAGCAATCATATTTTGCGCGCTGTGCATGCGATACGTTTCTTATTAGCAGACAAATACTCAAATATGTATAGATATTTTAGAGTGGCCTCTAGAAACCAAAACAAAATTTCTGGTTATTTCCCGGTTACCAAACATTTTTCCAAGAAATACACATTTCCAATTTTAAACTTTTATAGCTGAAAAAATGTTCAATTCAAATATTGAATACTTCACTATAAAGAAAAAGCATTTAAAACATTGGAACTCTTTTGAATTTGAAGCTTTTTAAATAAAAATAATATGCTTTTTAATTAATTATTTCATCAAACAATTTTATGAGACTTTTTTGAACTTCGGGTTCTTTTTTCCTTGTCTGAAAAAAGCAGCGTTTGTTTCTTTCAAATCTCTTCGGGTTAAAAAATGGACATGTTATTATTCTTTTGTAAAGAATAGCTCTCAGAAGCGGAGTGGGACTCACCAACCGACCCAATGAAAGTATTGCAGACCAGAGCTAAAAGCCATTCTACCCAATTTTTGTGAAAGAGTTCAAAACATTTGAAAGATTTCCAGTGATTTAAAAGGATTCCAACAGATATCAAGGGAATTCATAGAATTTCCAACGATTATAATTATGATGAGAAATTTTTAAAGCTTTTAAACATTTTAAGGCTTATGCAGGGGGTAATTTAACCTAGAAAACTCACCTGAAGAAATCAATTCCAAATGCTAGCGCAACGAATGATTACATAGGCCGGCAAAAATGACATCTTTTTGTACCCAAAGACCGGGCTATGTGACCCCGAAGGATTTTGGTATCCTAAACCCGAATACGTCATTGTAGCACTGAAATGGTTAATATGTGCGATATCTCGGAGAAAAAAATCGGTTTGGGATGATCGAAAATGGAAATGGAAGATAAAAAGTAGTACTAAACGATGGCGTCAGCAGTTCTTAGAAGAAAATTGCTGATCGTCTTATATTGCCTCAAATATGGCTAAAAATAGTCATTTCCGCACATTTAGGTTAGGATATCTTAAAAACGTGACGCACAGGAAAAATTTAGACAACAGATTCGTTTTTAAGACACCAAAATCCTTTGGGTTCACATACAATCTGGTCATAGCCCGGTACAAATTTTGTCGGCATGTCTTATCGGGAGGCAATTATTTTTCCTCTTGGAAGCTCAAATCCATATTTGAGGCACAAAGTCCCTGCGGATCGTCAACACTTGCGATAAATATGTTCAATTCCTTAAATATTGCATCTCCAAAGCAGCAGAAGAAAAATAAACAGAACTGGCGCGATATTCGAAATTTCTTATGGTTTTCAATAATTTATTATGACTCTTTTGTCTGTTGGAATAATTTTTCTATTTTGAATATCGCGCCAGTTCTGTTTTTTTTCTGCTGCTTTGGAAATGCAATATTTAAGACACTCAACATATTTATCGCAAGTTTGACGATCCACAGGAACTTTCCACCTCAAATATGGATTTGGGCTTCCAAGAGGAGAAAAATTGCCTTCTAATAATCATTCGTTGCACTAGCATTTGGATTTGATTTTTTCAGGTGAGTTTTCTAGGTTACATTACCCCCTACATAAGCCTTAAGAAAATTAAAAATATTTCAAAGATTCTACGGTAGACCAAGGGATCGCACAAGAGTTAATTGAGGGACTAAATATTAATTTAAAGATTTCAAGTGTTTTTTGACTGATTTCAATAGATTAAAAACAATTCTAAACATTTTGTGATATTTCTATAAACTGCAAAGAATTCCAAAAGAATGAAGGGATTCGTAGGATTCCGAAAATTTAATGATAATTTCAAATATTACGGTTAATCTGCGTTTTCAAAGAATTTTCTTGAGTTTCCAAATTTTTGAAAGGATTTGGTAGGATTTATATGAGGATTCAAAAAAAAAATTTTAATTCGAAAAATATATAGCTCCATCTGGTCTGAAAGGACGTTAATACTGTCTGTATTAGAGGAGATACCTTTGATCGATATCACAGAATTGCAATTTTCACGGTGTGTGAAGGATTTCTCTAATGATTGATAGTTACCATCTCTGATGATAATATAGATTTCTAGTTAAAATATGTATCTAACATAACACCTTGCAAATAAAGCGTATTCGAAAAGAGGACTCTTCTTCCGATCTCTCCAGTAGCTTAGTGGTTTAGAGCACCTGACCGGCAATCAGTTGATCTGGCGTTCGAATCCCAGCGGAGCGAAAGGGAGTAGATCTTTCTTTCGAATTAAAAATTTTAATTTTAAAAACATATAGCTCCATCTGGTCTGAAAGGATGTTAATATTGTCTGTATTAGAGGAGATACCTTTGATCGATATTTTAGAATTCCAATTTTCATGGTGTGTGAAGGATTTCTCTAATGATTGATAGTTACCATCTCTGATGATAATATAGATTCCTAGTTAAAACATGTATCTGACATAACACCTTGCAAATGAAGCGTATTCGAAAAGAGGACTCTTCTTCCGATCTCTCCAGTAGTTTAGTGGTTTAGAGCACTTGAGTGGCAATCAGTTGACATGGCGTTTGAATCCCAGCGGAGCGAAAGGGAGTAGATCTTTTTTTAGAATTAAAAATTTTAATTTTAAAAATATGTAGCTCCATCTGGTCTGAAAGGACGTTAATACTGTCTGTATTAAAGGAGATACCTTTGATCGATATTATAGAATTCCAATTTTCACGGTGTGTGAAGGATTTCTCTAATGATTGATAGTTACCATCTCTGATGATAATATAGATTCCTAGTTAATTATAAAGCATTTCCATGCATACGGAGCAATTTCATGTTACATACTAAAAGTCAAACATGATGTCAAAACTGGCGCATGCTATGATAAACTGTAAAATTGACGGTTGGTCAATGTGAATGAACGAATTTGAAGATTATTGTAAATAATCTTTTGCAATAATTTATATATTAATATTTTTATAATTTTCCTCCTTTTACCCGTGAAAGAGAAAAAAGTGGAGGGAAGTCAAAAAATCCTGGAAGGGGGGCGATCACCGGTTTCGCCAGCATGTAGATCCGCGTCTTATAGGTAGATGCTAAGGGCGTTCACGTTCGAGAAATTCGGTCAAAAGTTTCAAATCATATAGTTCCAAAACATAATTACATGTATTCACGCCATTCAGACTCTACACAAAGAAACTCCTTCTGTACATACAAAACAATAAAAGCTAAGAAAAGTTAAGCAATGGATGAACGTGGATCTGACAGTCATCTTAATCAGCGAAACAATGTTGCCAAATCAATTATGCTCACTTGCATCATGTTTTTCGCGTAAACGAAAATATTATTCTTCGGAAAGTTATATCTGTTACACTAAACTCAAGAAAAAATTGGTAAGAGTTGAAGCACAAATGGTTCTTTTAAACCGTTCACATCCTCGGCTGTAGGTGTATTAACAATTCTATCACAATCTCGATCATCTCAATTATGTTGTTCTAATGAACGTCCTGCATGTACGTTTCCGCAATATACTCGGGTCGTAACCCTTTCCAAACGGTATTATCTGTCCCGGAATAATGCAATTACGAGCAACCTTTTTTTCCATTGTATTGTTTAGTGTTTTGAATTGCAGGTCGCGCAACAGAATCGACGGGTGCAACAAGTGTATGTACTTTTATTCTGATGGGTTCTGCATCCAGGTAAGTTGTAGTTTCAAACCCGCTCTCGTGTAATTCTATCAGCTGCATGATTAGTGGCCGGAAAAACATGTTCATGCGTGGTTTTCAGAAAACAAACCATACAGAACAATATGTAATATTCTCCTTTCTTAACCTGTACGGCAATTCATTGACCTGCACTAAAACTGCCCAAATTGAAGATCTAACTGAGTTAACAGTTTTTATTTCGTCAGTGAACCACTGAATTGTAATATCGTTGTCTCTAATAAAATTTTCGAAGAGCTTGTGCCATTATAATTATCGCACTTCTTTAGTTAAATCACAACCTTCATACATGGTTTGTCTTATCTGCAAATTCAACGCACACCTTTATGTAATAATGGCGACATTATTATTAAGTGTATATAACAAAAATAGAAGAGGGAACGTTTATACTTGGAACGTTTATATAATAAGAATAGAAAATTGGAAATATTTTTAACATTTCTTCCACTGAATTATATGTCTTCTTCTTGAGAAAATGCATTGATTGACTGCTTGTGATATGCCATTTTTGAAGTGGTGCCCACTTAGGGATGTAAGCCACTCAGCAAACACAGTGTGATTACTCAGATGCTGCCGAATTTCTTGGCGGGGAATCTTGCCGGAGATCCCATAGGGAATGCTCGACAACAGAATCACATACAAGATCCTGGCGGAATCTTTGCTGGTAATATTGTCAGCATTCAAATATAAGTCCGCCCGCATATTTTTGTTAGGGATATCGTATCAGCGTTAAAATTCAGTTCAGAAGATAATTGCGCTTTTGTGGGCACAGATATAAATTTTCGTTTCGGGGCTTTTATGGTAATTCATACCTTAATTTATGCTCTGTGTGCATTATACTTATATCCTGGAAGTGACTGAAAGTGGGCAATTTTCATATTTCAACTAGAAATTTAACACATGACCTTATGGCGCGCGCCAAATTTAGATGCGTTTTTTTGAAAAGTTGGTTTTTGAAATTCCAATTTTAAAAGTGTACCGGGGACTTAATTCCTTTGAATTAATTAATTTACATAATATATTTATTTATATAAGTTATAAAAATACATAAGGACATATTGGTCGTCCCAAAACAGTTACGAAATTATTGTACGCGTGGATTGAGCCTGAGGGCGCAGTCCCATGGATACATATTAGCAGAGTAGCAGATTTGCGGAGTAGGTTTTTCGACCAATCAGATGATTGCAGGGAATTTGCTAAAAACTTGTCTGAAAGAGACAAGTTCAAGTCGTGCAGGGGCTAGGGAATAGTTTAACGCCTGCGCTCGTGATGTTTTCAAATATTTCAAAAGTGATAAGTGAAAATGGAAATTCGTGATTAAAATATCTTTCAAAATGAGTAATAACGACGGAAATCAGTATGGGGTACGTACTGATATAATAAGGTAGAATATTACTATATTGTTATAGTTAATTTGTGCAAAGAAACTAAAAGTAAGGTGTCATAAACATATTTTAAAGCTGTAATGGCTAAGCTAACCAACAAACAAAAACTTGCAGTTTTTGCAAAAGTATACAAATATAAAATAATATCGTGAACAATACCAAAGTTCATCTCCTAAAATTGACGCAATGTTTTCTAAAAAAATCGTAAAGAAGTTCGGCTTGTTTTTTCGATATGCAGAATTATAATCTATGTGGTTATCCTACAATAATTGTTATTATCTTTTGAAATAAACAAAAATAATTTTAGAAACCGTTCGCTTCTGTTGTCAATATAATTATTGATTTTGAACAGATATAATAACTAAACCGATATAATAAATATTTGTCTTTAATTTTGTATTTTAGTTATGAAGTTTTTTTCGTGACATAATTTCAGGTATAAGAACTTCACTGAGGACGATGAGGAGAACCGTGTTCATCTTGTTGAGAAGTACTAATAGTGTTCATTAAGATGCACCCTACTATAGTAGGGTGTGTGGATAGCTTATGAGTTGCTCATGATGACCAAATTAGCGTATGAGAAGACAGTTTTTGGAATATTGTTTGTACATTATTCGTTGGCATCTTCATTTTTCATACAGTCTGATTTAGGGTGGGATATTTTTAATACAGAATTTCAGTCGATAGTTAATTAAATAAACCTTTTACACTGTATAGTTTATAATTAATTTCTTTTTAATAAAAAACAACGAGCATAATTATAGATAGTGTTTTGAGAAACAAAATAGACTATTGATCATAAGATTGGATAAAAATCTGAACTTCTTAATAAGACTAAAGAAAAAACGAAAATTGTAAAATCTATCTGCTATTCACGTAATAACCAAACAAATGTTTCCCCCAAGAAGTGAATAAGTGCCTTTTCAAACTTTTTATATCAGTTGGTAAGTATAATGATAGGAATGCACAATAAACATTACCAGTGACAATCAAACATCGAAGTAGATGTTATATATTTTTTTGCATTGCTTTTAGAGAATTATTTCAATCTTTAATACGAAAGCTTGGATATAGTTGATCTAATTTCTTTGAAATTAGGAACATAAACTTTTCTTTTTTCTTGATTCCTTTTCCTAATGAATAGCACAAGAAACATTTTTCTAGTCCGCTAATTTGTAATATATTTCATCATATTACATATATTATTATATGTCGTCTGGGCCGGCAACGTGATTAGACGTGATAGAGGTTCGCTCCGCAAAACCGTCTTATAAGCTTGAGCTTGCAGCTTTATTTTTCTGTGAAGTCGTGAAGTGTAATAGTGTTTACTGTGCGGTTTTCCATGCAAACAGTCGCAATATGGAATGAAGCTTACAAAGAGTTATTTTTGAGTTGTACAAGGACACTAAATCTTTAACGAGCTCTCACGATCAGCTGAGAAAAGACGTCAAGGAATCTTGTAAAGCTTCTTCGGATGTTGCTGCAAAAATTGTATCCCTCTCCAGCAAGTTATCAATAATCGAAAGAGAAGTAGAACTCATAGCACGCAACGACAGGCCAAAAAACATCATTATTTTCAACTTGAAGGATTGCGATTCTAATAACAATGATTTGTTCGCTTCGGTTTCATCTATTGTCCATAACGTCGGACTACAGATACCAGAGGTGGCCTTGGCTGATGTTTACAGACTCGGAAAAGTTAAGGGAAAGCGACCGGTATTAGTCAAGTTTATTGCTTCACGATGGGTCAAAACCGTATTTACCACGATTACACAATTTCGTAAACTGGAACTTGTCATCGTTAATGATCGTTCTAAGGAAGAGAGAGAGAGAAAAGAAGAGAGCTACTTAAACATGCCAGATCTTTGCAAGATGCGGGATTTCAGGTTGTGATTTAGAGTGCCACCCTTATCGTCAATGGTGAAGAACTTCGGAATGAGAACGTGGAATCCTTCCTTCGGAATTCAAAAAAGGATTCTACAAATTCCGCCCTTCAGGAGTCCAGTATCCCAGATGAAGATGAAAGTGACGCTTCTGAGTTCAATATAGTCCGGCCTGCTAAGGCCTCCAGGAGAGGACGACCGCTTAAAGAAGATATGATAGATGCCACGCCGAATGAACGCATGGATCAATTTTTATTGAATGATGCTGCTACCCCGACGACTGCTAAAATTTCCCGTGATCGCCGCATCCCGAAGGCATAGCTCGTTGGTGGTTCCTCTGAGATCATACAAAATGCTCAACAGACTACTGTTTCCACACGTCGTTTTTATACACCTCTTTCAGATGTCTACACACTTACCAAAATTACATTTTGGAATGTTCACGGTTTTTCAAATCTGGAGGACATTACGAGCTCTTTCAACAAATTAGTCATTCTGTGCATTTATGAGACCTGGATAGATTCCTCAAGAACTGCTTTTAAAGCATTCCAGGGACTTACTCGTCTTTGACTCTCCGGCAGTGAGAGATGCTATCGAAGAAAGAGCCAAGGGTGGCATAGTGATTGCGTTAAATAAGAATCGCTTTTCAGCACAAACTATTTTCAGTTACGCTGGAATATATAATTATAAAGGTAAATTCTTCCATGTTTTCTTTTATTCTTTTTACAATGTATCTCGCTCCCGACACAGATATTGATTATTTTTTAAATAATTTTAATGTTATTCGCAGCTCAATACGCATGTCTTTTGCATACATGCCAATTTTTTTCGGTGGTGATTTCAATTGTAGGATTTCGAACCTCAATATTCTAGACGAGCAAATTTTCGTTAACAATGTTTCATTTATGGGTAATCGATCATCTGTAAACAATTTTGTTAATAACAAGGGAAAACTGTTAACTAGCTTTATGGAGAGTAACGAGTTGTTTGTGTGCAATGAGAGGGCAAGCGGTGATTTTCCGGCACAGTTTACATTTCAGGGCGCTGTGGGAAGGAGCGTGAATGATCAGCTATGGTGTTCGATAAACACTTTTCCATTTCTGCAAGACTTTAAAATACTCAAGATAAAAACTTTGCCTGATCATTTCCCGATTGCTGCCTTTGTGAACGGTGCAGGCCAAAGTCCTTCGCAGAGCCATGCTATTCTCCCAGGAACTCGCAGGAAGTAAGGATCTAATACTTCAAGAATACGAAAGATTTTTAGTAAAAAGAGATCTTTTAGGGCATGCCCAATCAAGGAGTCTACAGATATGGCCTCACCTGCACTTAAAAATAGGAGTTCAACCTTACCTTTTCAATAGAATGAATCTTAACTATCAAAGAATTTTTGCACAAGTCGGCTTCATTAATGAATATTCTAGACACATAATTATTGATTAGGGTTCATGTAGCCTGCCTAAAGGAGAGCTGTGTCTATACTGTGGTGCTGCAAAATATGATTTTCACCACAACCTGGTCAAATGCCCACGCTTTAATAACCTCAGACTCAGTTATTTTCAAGAGTGAGCTCAATGCGTTGATCTTGAATCGTTTTGGAAGGATACTTTATCGACTTCAGATGTCGCGACCTCAAAAAAATTTGTTAAAATGATAACAGAAATGTTAAAGGAGCGTACCTTTTAACTGTGATAGACTTTTTCTTTATACACCGGTGCCAAATGTAATTTTAACGCGTGTTTTATCTTCTTAATGTAAGCTTAAGTATGATTTTAGATGGATATGTATAATCTATTTCAGTTTTTTTTATTTGTTCTTTTTGTGTATTATTGTTACGAAATACTCCAAGTTTTCTGTAAATGGACTGTATAGTCTCTCAATAAATATTATTATATATTAATATATATTATAATATATTTAAGGAATTCAGAAAATTCAGAATATATAAGAAAAACCAGAATTTGAGTGAATTCAAATATTTTCAGCGTTTTCGGAGCATTTGGAAAATGTAGAGAATTCACGAAATTCAGAATATTGAAGGAATTCAGGGAGTTGATAGAATTTCAGGGATTCTAGAGCATTAAAGGAATTCAATACAGTCATGAAATTCAAGAACTTGAAACAGTTCAAGAATGCAGGTTATACTGAAAATTCTAGGAATGTCAAGTGTTAGACGATGGCGGAAAACTACGCGGAATTTCAAGGAAGTCTTGGAATGCAGAGAATTTCAAGAATTCAAGGAATCCAGAATATTCACGGAATTAAAGGATTCAGGGAATTCAGGGAATGTCAATGATTTCACAACATTCAGGAAAATCAAGAAATGCAGATAATTTCAGAAATTTTATAGAATTAAGTGAATTTAAGGAATTCAGCTCGGAATTTAGAAGATTCAAGGAATGCAGCAGATTCAGAGAATTAAAAAAATTCCGGAGAATTCAAGGGATTCAGAATATTCCGAATATTTAAGGAATTCAGGATATTCGAAGATTTCAGAGAATTTCATAGATTCTAAAGCAGCTAAGGAAGGAAAGGAATTCAAAGAATTGAAGCCATTTTGGGAATTCAGAACGTTAAAACAATGCAGGAAATTAAAAATATTCAAGGATTTTAGAGATTCCAGAAAATTTGGGAAATTTAGGGAATCTGTCCAATTTCCATTGCTCTAAACTAAATATAAAATTCTTCACTTTGCAGAAAGAAAGAAAATGTTGTACTATTTCAAATAATAAACTAAGAAAGTTAAAGATTCCACTCCTCATTGAAATTAAAAAATTGTAATTGCAATAGATTCCAAAAATTGATATAATTATTTTCATTGAAACTCTTATCAGAAGTCAAGAATTTTAAAGTGTTTTCCATTATTTCATGAAACATTGATTTAAAAAATATTTGTTTCTAATTATTAATTTTATTTTATTATATAATTTCAAATATTTGAAATTTATCTCAAACAATTTCATATGTTACCAATTAGAAATTATAATTTTCTTGTCACATTTATGTGCTTTTTTCAAAATTTAAATAATAAAACGAACCAATAAGAAAAAAACAGGAATAATACAACGAAAGCATCTTTCTTCAAATCTACTAAAATAATATTGAGTATTTAACTTAAATATAAAATAAAATACAGAATTTCGATTTTATTAAATCGTTCAGAAAAATAATAAAATATAGGCACACACGTTTACATTTTTTTGCAATAAACTAAAAGAGATTATATAAATTTTTTTATATACTTATTCTTGCTGAACACGAATACTAATTAAAAAATCGTTTTTCACAAGTATCAGTTTTTAAGAAATTGAGCCGGAGGCAGTAATAAAATATCCGATTTAGACAATATTAGGAAAATCGAAGTCTCTTCGTCATCCAGAAATTCGGGATAAGTAACAAAATATTTTTTATTAACTTGGCTAGTCATCCCGAATTTTCGGAACGACTAGTCCATGCCCTTTTCCAACTATCCCAATATTTCAGGACGACTAGACACAGTCTGAAAAAATATTTATTATATCGGTTTAGTTATTATATCTGTTCAAAATCAATAATTATATTGACAAAAGAAGCGAACAGTTTCTAATTTTTCTTTTTTTATTTGAAAAGATAATAACAATTATTGTAGGATAACAGCATAGATTATAACCTGCATATCGAAAAAATAAGTCGAACTTCTTTACGATTTTTTTAGAAAACATTGCGTCAATTTTAGGAGATAAACTTTGGAATTGTTCACGAAATTATTTTATATACGTATACTTTTGCAAAAACTGCAAGTTTTTGTTTGTTGGTCAACTTACCCTTTACAGCTTTAAAATATGTTTATAACACCTCACATTTAGTTTCTTTGCACAAATTATCTGCAACAACATAGTAATATTCTACTTTATTACATCAGTACTAACCCCAGACTGATTTCCGTCATTATTACGAGCGCAGGCGCTAAACTATTCGCTCGTCCCTGTACGGCTTGAACTTATCTCTTTCAGAAAATTTTTCAGCAAATTCCCTGCAGTCATCTGATTGGTCGAAAAACCTACTCCGCAAATCTGCTACTCTGCTAATATGTATCCATGGGACTGCGCCCTGAGAATTATTGACCTGAAAGTCATTTACTGAAATTTGTAAAGAATTTCAAGGTGCATCATTTTTTCTTCTGCAAATATTTGTAGGCTTTGCAGTTTTTGAGGTTGTTGATAAAAACTAGATTTTACGAAAACCAAAAATTTCAATCTTTTTTCATTTAAAAACGCGCGCCAATTTTCAGAATTTATCGATTTTATTCATACTAAATTACGTTTAGATTTCAGAAGTCTTCTGAAATAAATCCAGAAAGGAAAACGTGAATATTTCAATGAACAAAGAAGTTGGGAATTATGCATGTTTTACCTCTGCGGCGTGTCTGTCATTTCAAACGTTCTCGTTTATCTTCACTAGACATCTCACTGACACTAATTTCAAATCTCTAGACGAGATCGTTACACTTCAAGCATTTCAAGAGAACTGAGTACAGGAGAAAATAAAAATTTGAGGCCGAAAGAATTGAAGAAATGAGGGGAGAATTTTTTATATACAGTAAGGATTACCTACCTCTTATCCTTCGTTGACCAAAACAACTAGGTGTAGGTAAATCTCTAATCCGCAGTTGACAGAGTTACAAAAAAAGGAACGAAGGAAAGTACGAAAAGTGAGAGTTAGGTAAGCATTTTCTTAAGCGCAAATTTTGCACCTGTTACAACAGTGTGTCCTGCGCAAGCGTACCTTTTTCGTTGACCGCGGACTTATCTACTCAATTCTTCAAAGTACTGTTCGATCGGAAATTTTCAATTAAAATTTTCGTACACAAATGAAACCTACTTCCTTCAATATTCTGTATGCAATGAATATTCTAATTCCTTACTCTCAGTCTAAAAAATTTAAATTGTCATCTTTTTTATTTAATGGGCATTATTTCTCATCTGTCCCAAATTTAAAAGTCATGTGCTTCGATTTTCTTTAAATCCTGGAAATATGTTCACCTACCTAACAGTACTTAATCGACATATTTATAGACAACGATTACCAACTCTCTCCAACTGGTGGGAGGGGGAGAAATTTTGAACCCCAACACCTACACGATTATTTTCCAACGCCTGTAACTTCCTTTCTATTTTTGCGATTTGCATTTTTTATGAGGGTTTTCGAAAAGTTATGGTTAGATTGCAGAATAGGGGCTTCACCTCTGTTTTGGCTGGAAAATTTTTTTTTCCAGCAACAAACTATTGGAATATGTAATTGAACGATAAATGAAGCAATTTGATCAGGAAAACGTTTAAAATCATTGTTACTTTTGTTACTACGATGTCTCAAATATGGGTCCCTTGAGACAAGAGGAGACGGGACGTTGGAAAGGGGTAGGGATTTGACCAACATTATTTTTGTGACCAGTCTAAGGGATGCCTTCCCGCCCCCACAAGACGTTGGAAATGGGTAGTGGTTTATTCAACATTATTTTTGTTACCATTGCATATCTATTTTTTATTTTTGTGACATACATATCTCAATTGCCATCGATAGCCAAGGGCGTCCTTTCGTCACATATCGTGACAGACCCATATTTGAGACATCGTAGTGACAAAAGTAACAATAATTTAAAACTTTATCCTTATCAAATCGCTTCATTTATTGTCACCGAAAGAACGATATTCTAATTTCAATAATTTCCCACTAAGTTTAAGAATATTTGCAACCTAAATAGGCGCCAAGAATATATTCTTAATGTACGATGGAGGCCCTCTTACCTTAAGAATATATATGCTTGTCTAATTGTAAGAATTCCCCACTAAGTTTAAGAATATAGTTGCATCCGAAATCTGTCGCAGTAATTGTATAATAAGTGACGAGCTCGAAGAAATGCAACCAATTCTGAGGATAAATCGCATGTGCACATCTCTAACTCTATCTCTTTCCCTTCGCAGAGAACGTTAAGGTGAGAAAAGTTTGATGTCACACGCCAACGAATATAAATAATGTAGAGAGGTTATGTCTCGGTGTGGTACAACGGTATTCAACCTCACTGTCACATCAGACCTTTCTCGCTCTAACTTTTTCTGTAAAGAGAAGCAGATGGATGTGCACACGCGGTTTATCCTTAGAATTGGTTGCATTTCTTCAAGCTTCTCACTTATTACGAATTCGAAAAACTGATCGAAAAGCACGTCGCACAAAACATTAAAAGAAACGTTTGGACAGATCAAGGCGCATTTCGTCCTTTGGTTAGAAGATACTCTTAAATTGAGAATTTCGCTTACTTCATTAAGAATATTACTAAGAATATGCGTGTAAGAATATGACACTCTTAATAGTAGAATATCGTTTTTTCGGTGTTCCTCTTAAAGATTCTAATAGATGGTTGTTGAAAAAAAATTTTTTCCAACCAAAACAGAGGTGACGCCCCTATTCTGCAATTGCACCAAAGTTATTTTTCGCTCTTTTATTATATTTTACTCACGAAAAAATGGATAAACTTTCATGTATTTTTTAAACACTTCAATTGTTCATTTAACTTTTATCGCAATTCAGGGTATTTTTATTTTTTCCTAAATAGCCTTGAAAGAAAGCTTGACTTTTTGGCTCAAAAAAGGTTTTCTGCAAAAAAAATGGTCCAGTGAATAGTTTCCAAAATATAGGCCCCGATGTGAAGGCAGTTCTAATGCTCGTGCTCAGACGCAATCCTTTAGTATTCCACATACTAGTTTGCAAGTCTACCATTCTTTCAACGCGTTCAAGTTCATCAGCTAATAAGCAATTTAAGAATGTTTGCCGGCGGTTCAGAGGAAGTTTAAATTATTTTCTATTTGTTATAAACAACTAAAAAGTGCAAACTACTCTTTTCAGAACTGATGTTGATTTTTCTCAGTATGAATGACTCATTACTGTTATAGTTCGTCAGTTTACAATAATTATTGGTTGTTCAAACACAGTGGTCCAAAAAATGCATACTCTGAACAAGAATGTCAGCATAGAGATTCTTATAACGTTTAGACTCGGCCTTGACTTAGTATTATTATTATTATTATTATTATTATTAAACCATTAAGCCGTTTCACTTTTGGGGTTGGCATGACTTGCTCGGTTGAAAAATAGTAGTGTGTAGATGGGTATATAGGTATAAGGTAGATGCGTATATATGTGTAGGGTATAGATACTTTAGATTTACCTAGAATTATCGCCCTATGCATTTAAATGACACTTTAATTCCGCAACACTGCTCCGACCCAGGTTGCTGATCAATCTCTCTAGCGATCACCCCAAGTGAAGAGCCTCACAAAATTGTTATGTGTGGTTTCCCACTTGGGCCCATTATTATTCAAGCTCTTTGTTCCAGGCGTCATTCAGTCTGTTGTGACTCTGTTTACAAACTATTTGTCGCAACAATTTTCTGTCCTGGCATACTACTCTAGCTTCCTTTACGTCCATGCATTTTTTATGCAAGCTGTTGTGTTTCTATGGTTTCTTATGTCTCTTCGGATTAATGTCTCATTCACAGATTCTAACCATTCTTTCGACGGTGTACTTCTGGGCATTCTGCCATTTACTTTACCTTTATACACTTGTTTGGTCAGTCGTTCATCTTTCATTCTTTTAAGATATCCGAACCATATTACCTTGTCAAATGCTTTTTCTAGGTCAACGAATGCACAGAAAACTTTCTTTCCTTCTCTGAAGTTTTTTTCTGTGATCTACCTCAAGCTAAATATTTGATCTGTACATGATCTTCCTGGCATAAATCCACTTTGGACTTCCCATATCTTTTCTTTCGTAATTTAGATTACCTAACGGATAAGTATTTTTGAGTATATTTTACTTACGGTACTTAGTAAACTGATACTTCTTTAATTACAGCAGTTTCTTTTATCTCCCTTTCTTTTGTATATTGGGACGATAATCCATTTTCTTCATTCGTCTCGGACTTCTCCCATCTCGATACATAAATTTATCAATTTTCATGACGACGTGCGAGGTATGGACTCGCCATCCTATTTTAGCATTTCAGCGCTAATACTGTCTATACCAGCAGCCTTACCGTTCTTTAAGTTCTTAATTATATCTCTAACCTCAGCGACACAGACTTTTTCAACTGGATTTTATAATGCATTATGTTCTATGTCGCTGTACTGCTGCCCTATATCTTCACCTCCTAAAAATTGTTCAAAAGAGTCTTTCAAAGCGTCTACTATCCCGTCTATATTATATAGCATTTCACCTTCGCTGTTTCTCATGATGATAAACTCTGTACTTTTACTTTCCTTCATCTGTTAGATAATAGTTTCACGATTCCTTTAAAGTCGTGTTAGCTAATTCGATTACTGAATTGTTTTTCAATTTTTCAACTTATTATGAAGCCAAAACTCTGAAGAAATAATTTGTATTCTTTTTCGTTATTCTGGCTACTAGTTATTCCTGATTTAAACCTTGAAGTTTTCTGTAATTTGTTGAACAGTTTCTAGACCTGCTGTGTGACTATGATTTTTACTACCACTATATTCTATCCGAACCAATAGAAAGTCTGGATCATTGCTGATATCTTTTTCTATACTATTGCCAACAACTTCACCGCCATGAACAACTTCTTCCACTTCAACAGAATCTTCTTCCATGCTGGATTCATTGGGTGGCACTTGTAAACACAATTGATTAAATTCATTTCTACAAAGCTAGAAAATTTTAACGTTGTTCGACAATTGAAGAAATTTTAACCTCTGTCTTACCGACAAGCGTCTCAACTCTGGTGTTTTCCAATGCTTTTCCTTGCCAAAAGGATTAGCAAAAAAATTACCCCAAGGTATTTTCATTGCCAGTATTGATTATGAATTTTTTGTGATCTTTTATTTTATATTATATATTTTAAACAAAATAAAGTAAAAAAGAACGAGAGACCATGCGTTACAACAGCAGTACCGAAATACTTTGCAGAGAATTAAGTAAGAGTCAGAGAAATGTCCTCTTGTGTCAAAAGAATGCTTGTTGACACGAATGAAGTTTCCTCTTATAAAATAATGGAAGGTTGAGAAGATTTTCACTTGTTCATAGCTCAACGTTGAGCTACGTTGCCTGATGCATGAAAAATAGATCATGGAAACGTTGTGAAATTTTCACTTTGATGTAAATCAGCAATAACTAGTAGCCAGAACAACGGAAAAAGAATGAAAATTATTCCTTCAGATTTTTAACTTCAGAATAAGTTGAAACATTGAAAAACAAGTTAGTAATAGAAATTTACTTAAATTTACAAAATCAAGGCAGAGTTCAAACGTTATAAGAGTTTGTATGCACATATTCATATAAAAATTTGTTCATAAAATGAAATTTTCGGACGACTGTGTGTGAACACTCAATAATTATCCTAAGTGACAAACAATAATAGTGAGGAATCATTCATACTGAGAAAAATGAACATCTCTTGTGAAAAGAGTATTTTTCACTTTTTATTTGTTTACGACAAATAAAAAAATAATTTAAACTTCCTCTGAACAGCCGGAAAACCTTCTTAAATTGTTTATTAGTTGATTTCATGTAATTCTGAATGATCTTGAACGCGTTGAGAGAATGGTAGACTTGCAATCTAGGCTGGGGAATACTAAAGGATTGCGTCTGAGCACGAGCATTAGGACTGCCTTTACATCGGGGTCTATATCTCGAAAACTATTCACTGGACCATTCTTTTCTACTGAGGACCATCTTTGGAGCCAAAAAGTCAAACTTTCTTTTAAGGCTATTAAAAAAAAATACCTCAAATTACGAGAAAAGTTAAATAAACAATTAAATTGTTTAAAAATGCTTGAACATCCATTAATTTTTTTGTTAATTAAAAAGAATAAAATGGTGAAAAATAACCTTCCGGAAAGCCTAAAAAAAAATTAAAATCGCTGAAATAGAAAGGAAGTTACAGGCGTTTGAAAATACCCGTGCAGGCGTTAGGGTTGAAAATGTCACCCCCGATCACTTGGAGAGGGGTGGTAATCGTGATCTATAAATATGTCGATTAAGTACTGTTGGGTAGGTGAACATATTCCCAGAATTCGAAGAAAATCGAAGCACATGACTTTTAAAGTTGGGGCAGTTGAGAAATAATGCCCCTTAAATTATTAGCAGATAAAATAACGTAAGTGACAATTGAACATAAAATGATAGTATATCTTGCTTTCAATACTAAAAGAGCCTTCATTCATTTGAATTGGAAGCATTACATAATGATAATGATAATAGTAATAATTACCTTCTAGGACAGAAGAAGCAGAAGTGGATGACGTACACGTTCCAGTTGCATCGAGATAGGTACAGTACCTAGAAAATGTAGCTGTCATGCCTATATTTCTATTGCCAAACAATACATTCTAGGTGAAAAATAAAGCTAAACGTAACAGCCTATCAAGCAATGTTTTGTGGCTGAAGTGCCTATAAATTCTCTAGCTAACGCGCCGATATATTTCTAAGTATGAGGATTAAAAAATAAAGGAGCCACATGCATAAATATTTCAATATGCAAATATTTATTCATGCATTTTATATATACATGACCTAATAATGTAAAATCTCAATTCGAAAACAACAAGTTATAATTAATACATATCAATATGTACAAGAAACTCTGATATCAAATGAAACGAAATGTATATATTCTATTCGAATTTTTTTAACTCAAACCATTTTACGAATTTCAGTTCAAAGAAGACGTTTCTCGTGGAAATTGATAATCTTTATTTGTATTTTATTTGGAATGGAATGGAAGCTTCTAATGTGTCCCTTGAGGGTTTACATTGTTCTTGTATCTCTTCCCTATTCCTTCACACACTTCCCACACACTCACTTGATGGTGGGAGGGGGACCTACAGTTTAAGGTGGGTTCCGAACCACCAAAAGCAACAACCTTAAGTACTTAGAGAACCTTTTTCTCTAGAGGTACCGGTCCCACGACTCTCCGGAGATGAACAACTCCCTTGCTAGGCAAGTGTTTACTGCATGGGCCACCGAGACTCATCCAGATTGCGAGGCGGGAATCGAATCCGCAAGCCGACGGAGTGGGTCCCATTTATTTGTATTTTATTTGAAAACGAAATTTAATTCAGCACAAAAAAAATCGTCAATTTCGATAACGTTTTCCAGAATTTTTTTTGCACAATATGTATCAGTCATATATACAATAAATAAAAAAAAACATGTGTATCACAGAAACAGATGAGAGAAAAACATTCCTGGCTATAATAATTAAAATTATAAGGCATGATGTAAGGTTGCATAATCCTTACCATCAAATCCTTTACAATACAAAATAAGAAGGTAGTCCATTAAATGAAAAAGAAGGATAGCTTTGGTCTGCATAGTTTTAGTCACAACACATGCGTGGTAATGATTAGAAAAATCAACTGCTGACAAAATGCTGCAGATTAGACCAACATCACCCTCAAGATTAATTAACAAAGATTTGACTAAACCGAATGCGGGTCCGCCATCTGCATCAGATCCTATCACAACACATGAGTCCTCTTTGTACGTAATGCCCTTATTATTTACATATGCATATTGAGCAATAGAACCTCCCGAAAATCCACGAGGTAAGGGAAGAAAATTATCAAGGAAACAAGTCTTTTCTGGACCTACTTCTAGAACCGAAACGAGTCCTCTCTGACACGTACGTCTATTTGCCATTCGCAACTGTTCTTCCATTGCTAATGTGTTGGAATATTTTTGCGAAAAGTGGTATCTCTGGCGTCCTGAACTGATGATTGGTGTTTTCCTTCAAACCTGTCACAGGAATAATTTATTGGAACACCCGACTTTCGCATAATAGAAGGATCATGCAACATCAAGTGATGCTTAGGCTTAAGTGTATCAGAGAAGAGTTCAACATAAAGACGACGATGTTCTGATATTTTTCTCTGTAGCAAAATTAACACTTCCTCTTGAACGTGGCTACATGCGAGTAGTAAAATGCCAATGATATCACAGAGAATCAGATAGAAGCCCCAGAGTGGATCAGCTTCGTCCACGAGATCGTCAACTAAAAGAGAAACGGTAAGAACAAATGTTCGCATTTTGCTTTCCGTCTTTTTAAAAGACTTCCAACGAACCCATTTTTCTTTTGGTTGATTAGGTTTGTTTGAAACACTGGAGCCATAATTGATTACAATTTTTCTGAAATTAAGGTTATCAGTTGTGAAATATTTCTTTTCAAGAAAACAATAGTGCAATACATGGCCCATATCATAGTCACAAGCTCCTTCAAATATGTCATGCATTATTTCAAAACTGGATCTTCTGTAGTCTCAAAATATTTAACACCATCGAAAACTGACAGACCATTGACACCAGTGTTTGTAACGTTTTCTTCAGCACAATCAAGCTTATGCTGAATTTGATCTCGGAAGAGTTTAGGATCCTCCTTACATTGAAAATGCATTACACTCTTGTGAACACGAAAAATGCGGCATAAATAATTGGCACTGAAGTCTCCAGCAAAACCCAATAAATTGTGTATATCTAAATTATCAGCAGTCACAATTCCAATAGTAAAGTAAACTTTCTGAGTCTGTCCATTGGTAGTAACTTTAATTCAATTACTTTGCAAGTAGTTCATCTCATTGATAAATTTTCGGAATACAGCTTCGTTTCCAAATTCCTCTCTGTCACATATGTGACAGAGCATATGCATTGATAAGGAGGGCTAAGAATATATTGTCAAGTGAGCCTTGAAATTCAGAAGGCAAACTAGCAATCTGCCCTAAAACTACTCCCAGCTTAGCGCTATGTGGACCAAGTTCTTTATCTACTTCATAGTCATGATCAGATACAATCAAGGAAATAACCAACTTGCCCTCGAAATGTTTCTTTTTTCTTGCCAGTGAGAACCATGTATGAAATCCGAAATTATACCATGAGAAGCGGGATTCTGAAGAAAATTAGTTATAATGGACAAGACATTGGGCAATTCTAAGAAAGCTTTCAAAACTTTTCTTAGTTTTATATACTGTCCTTTGACAGGACCAGGTTCAAGAATAATTTTTTCCTTCATGCTTTCCGCAATGAAGTCGCTGTCTATTATATAGTTTTTTGGTTTAATGTGATATCCGTATTTTCCTAAATAATTTAGTCGCAAATGCTCTGTGCTAAGACCTTTGCATGGAGATTTCAAGATGCTAAGAGTTTCAGAAATTTTTGTAATCACATTAGGCTCTAGATTTACAGATTTCAACGGATATTTCACAATCTGATCCATCAGAGACAAAGTTGATGATAAAATACCGATATGTCATTGACAAATTCTTGAAAGAGAGAACGAGGGCAACCAGGTTTAGAGTACAACTTAGCTGCTGATTGGGAAGCATATACGTCAATATGCTGACCTAAATTTCCACAATCAGGCTCCTTTGAATTCAAAACCACGTCATTATCTGCAGATATCATAATCTGAGTATTCTCACTCAAAGCAGGCTTATTATTTTGTAATGGCTGTTCAACTGGGCAGGGAACTTTAGCAGGAGCATTAACACAAAAATGATGGGAAACCTTGAAATTTCTTCTTAGGTGTCCCCAAGAAGAGCATGTTACATAGCAATCAGGCTCAGCACATTTACACACAGCTGTGAATTCATCCAATTTGTGACAAAATTTCAAATGCCTCTGCATTCCGTTAATACTACTAACAACTTGTACACACTTGAAACACTTTGGCACCTTTAAAGATCTGTGCAAGATCTGTTAAGTACAGAGAACCAAATTTTTAAAGCTAACAGAGATTTGACATAAAAATCGGTCCAAAAAATATAGTGTCTGAATAGAAAAAATCACAAAGTACTATTAGGAATAACACGGATCATTATTTTAACTTCTTCAAAAGCTAAGGAAGCTGAGCATCATTTCTCTGCTTGTCAAATCTGGTGTCCAAACCGTAAAGGTTCTTTTGAATTACCATCCAAAGATGATAAACTCCTAGTGGAATATTCAGCATGGGTTGCATGAGTTTCCTTAAAACAAATATCTAAGGCACGAAGAGGAGTTGCCACCAAATATATGGTTCTTCTGTCCAGCACCACATTACAGGAATCGATCTCGTAAATTGTTGGCCCACATACCACGCAGAATGGTTGGACAGTTAGATTCCAGTATGAGAACTTCTCATAACCATGCTAAACATGAGAAAAATTAGTCATTGCATTTTTTATTGCCCAACAATTTCTGCACTGTTGCATGTTATTAAAAAGTTCAGTAATATAAATTGTGACGAAATTACTGACTTTTCAGGAATTTTAAAAATGCCAACTGATGATGTGGAAGTTCAAAATAAAAATTTGAAATGCACTAAAATATGTTAGGTGATTAATGTTGAAATCTTCTGAAATCTTTTCAGACCATTTCAATTCTTTGGAAATATTTGAAATCTTTCTGAAACCTTTCTGGAGTATTTTAAATCCATTTGAAAGACTCGTGATAATTTAAAATCTTTGTACAATCTTCAGAAATCTTCTCAACTTTTTTGAAACCTTTAGAAATCTGATGAACATGCCTTTGTGAAATCTTTTAAATCTTTGTGAAATCTATTGAATCTTTGTAAAATGTTTAACATCTTTTGAAATCTTTTAAGCCCTTCTGAAAACTTTGAAATCTTTCTGAAATGTTCATGAAATCCTATCAAATATTTGAAATCTTTGTGAGACATTTTAAACGTTTGTAACGTTGGTAACATTTTTTAAAATATGTCCAATGTTTGTAAAATTTTTTGTAATCTTCTGAAATTCTTTGAAACCTTTGAAAAAAATTGTAATCTGATGTACACGCCTTTGTAGAATCCCTTAAATCCTTGTGAAATATTTAAAATCCTTAAAATATTTGTAAAATCTGTCAAACAATTTGAAATCTTTGAAATGTTTGAAATCTTCTTTCATTTTTTTCAATCTCTCCAAATATTTTTAATTCTTCTGAAATCTTTGTTAAGTCTTTTAAAATCGTTTCAAATCTTTGTATAATCTTTGAATTATTTTGAATTCAATAAATCTGGTCCCTCGAATATTCTAATCGTGAAACTGAATTAATATCAATATCTCTAACTAATGATTTTTATCATCAGTAAGTTGTATATCACAAAAAATGTATACTTCAAATTTCTTTACCACAGTTTAAATATGTCAATACTGAAAGATTGTAAGCAAAGAATGAAAAAAAATAAAGGGGAATTCTAGTTTTTCAAGGTCGCTGGACACCCTGAAATAAGAAGTGAATTGAAACGTACATCAATTAACGAAATAACTCCTTCCTGCAGTTCTACAAGTGGAGGTCTCCATGATTTTATTTTTCTTTCCTTCTTGATACGCTTCACAGTTACCACCGAATCCAGATGATGAAGTAGCAGAAGAGTAATCAATTCTTTAGTATCTGCAAAAGGATATAATTATAATTGTAATAGTCTGGAGAATAATAGACCTTTTCTTTGTGTAAGTGCCTGAACTGTGAGACAGGACTTCTTTATTTAATATTGATCTATACTGCTAAGCGGTAGGAAGCAGACTGACTCTCTACACAAGGGATGCGTTAAGCATCCACGTCACGTTAAGGCCCATGCCTAGACGAATAAGTGGGGAGAATAGCCGATGCAGTTACAACCCCCTTTTTAGATCGTGTTTAGTCTCTAAACCTTTCTGATAGGTCTTATTTTTACAGCAGTAGTTTTGATTCTACAATCCATATCTCTATCATCTAAAATAGGAGCAGCGGTGGAATGTACCGTTGGAGACGCGGTGACTTCAGTTTTAACGCAGAAGAAACAAATTTTTCTCGGTAGGGTAAGTGTGAGTATTACCGTGGATGCTCCTATTACTGCGGTGTCAAAGATAAATAATTATTTATAATGTTTTGAATTATATAATGCTTTGAAACAATTCAGAACATTATTATCTGATATATTTTTAATTATCATCAATAAATCAACTGTAGTTAATATGTTTTCAACTAATTCGTTGCAATTTGAATCTCCTATTACCAGCTATTACTTCGTATTTGGCACACGACTTTCCTTGTTGCATGTTTTACCGCGGCTTTTCAGGCGTCAACAGGCGCTATATCATAACCTCAAAGCTAACCTTACTTAGTCGCCCGTGCGATAAAGCCTGTCAGTGTCTCAGTGTGTCTTTCATCTCAGTGATTTTTAATCCATGTTATCAAAAATATAAAACATAATTACAAGCTTTAAATCTCCTAAATTATTGGTAACTTCACTTGAAATAAAATAGCTGTATTACCAGCGCAGTGATTGGGTTACCACGGTAGTTGGCGCGCGGTAATTCATGCAGCCCGCGGTAATATCTACATGGAACATTTTTTTTAGATGCATTTTTCTGGTAAATCTAATTTCTTTTCACGTTCTAACGACTGAATTCTATTGATTAAATACCAAATATTGCTTCACGAATTAATGCGTAACGAATTTCCCATTCAAATACTTGTATTTCATCCTAAAAAGTCGTCTTGATTTTTTCCCCGCTGTAATACCCACACTTACCCTATGCATTGAGAGAGTAGCGCTAGCACGTTGCATTTGTATCCTACGAACGCTATGACAATTGCAATAGCAAGGTAACCTAGGTAGTGTACCCAGTTAGTCGTTCGTTCACTCCAGGTACGTGTTCGTCTGTCCCTACTGACTTTATCTACTGCGTTCTCGATGTCATCGACCGATTGCTTAAGATTGTTTAAATTAAAGGGCCTAATTTCCCGAGTTAGCGGTATTAACTTATCTTTTATAGAGTCTAGTTGATCATCCGTATATGGTAGCGATAAGTTCTTTCTATAGCTTATTTCTTTGACGAGAGTATTCGTTGAACTTAATTTTAATACAATATTCAAACCGTTCGGTATACATTTGTCTTTGCTTACAATTTTCGCTGGACCCTGAATTTTAATTTTATCGTGTCCCGATTCACACAGCACATCAACATCAATTGGCTCATGGGGGATTAAAATATATCCATTCGTAAGTGGAATAAAAGCAATGTTAATGATTTTAAAGGGGGAATATTTACATTCGTCACTGATACTTTTCACATTCGTTCTTAAGGGGGGATCCTGCTTTAGGAGGCATAAAAAAAGCGTTTTTGGGGGGATTTTTCTTGGACAGAAAAAAATAAGCAAGTCTAGCGAGCTTTCCAGACTATTTAAATATATATTTAAACATTAAAAAAAAAATTTTTTGAGAGAAAAATATCCGCGGGATTTAAAAGAATCGGCGGGATTTAAGATAACGACGGGATTTAAAAAAATATCAGCGGGCAAGATGGAACTCGTAATTTTCGTCTGAAACAAAAAAACCAAAAAAAAATTTTATTTTCATATATTTTTCTTCTATGTGAACTAAGAAAAACCCGAAAAAATTGCGAATTCAAAATTTTTCTCAAATTTGAAGGAAATTTGCTTTTTGCAACAACAAAAAAATCATTTCAACTTGCTAAAAAAGTTGTTCAACAATTTTTTTCCATGAATCTCTTTAGTTCAAATAGGAGAGAATACAAAACTGAAGCTAATAAGCCTCAGTTCATTTTGATTGGTCGTCTAGTTTTTTTGCAATCACGCCCGCCAGTTTAGAAAAATCGTAAAAACGAAAACTCGAGAAAACACGCTTCAAAGTTTGCCTGAGCGCTCGTATGCCTGCTTGACACCCCACCGCGTTTAGTCCTGTATCTTTGAAAATACTGGGATTTAGCCTCTATCACTTTAAATACATATCTGACATCAGGTAAGTGGGTTGCATTCGTTTATACATTTTCATTTCGCCATAATGTTTACAACTATCTAAAGATATTCTGTCGGTCGGTACGTATGTTGTGTGTCCCTGTCCCACTAGTAGGTATTTATAGTCTGGAATTATCGCCAGGAAGACAGAACGGATATGTTTGGGAATAGGTATTAAATGCTCAATTTCGTAAGTCTCTGTTTCTGGGATAGGAATATGAATGGAGTAGACGAACCGATTCTTTAAAATAGCCACGTTAATTGTTGAGATGTCGATAATATGTTGAAAGTTAGACTTCTTCAAAGGGATGGTGTATTTAGTGTTAAATTCATCTTCAAACTCTTTCATTTCGCTTATTAGGATTCTTGGTGTCAGAAGTTGAGGGTGAATTATTCCGGTTTTCCCGTCATTTATTGCGTCTATCAATAAGTTGATATCTTCACTCAACTCATCGACTATCATCATGCAGACCGGCATTTGATTTGAAATCGCGATACTCTGGGTGTTTCGGTTTGTTCCGTTCGCCAGCTGGTTCAGTCGGTTAACGTTTTCCTGACTATGTAACTCGAGAGTCTTAAAATCATCAGATGCTGAGCTTAACAAGAGTTTAATGATTCTAGTTTGATTGGATATGCTTTGTGAAAGTATTTTATTATTGTTAAACAATTTATCAAGTTCTTCGTTAATGTAGGTCATATCCTGTGAACTGAGAGTTCCAAAAAGTGTTTTCGAAATGTCACTTACAAAATTGAAAAATCCTCTCTTAACACGTGTTCTACCTAATAGCTGGTCCAGCAGATTTTTCTGGTTTTTTAAACGTTCTATACGCGAGTTGATCAGCTTGAGTTCAAATTCTTCAGGGCAATCATTACATAGGTTTGACGCAGTCACATAAACCTGTCGCAACGAGACGAATCGTTCCTCTATATTATCTGTACCTACTCCAAGTATTAGGTTCCACGTTTCGTGATACAGACTGGCTTGTCCTAGTTCTTCAGAATAGATCATTACTCCGTCCAGATTAGTTGTGATAACCTCCGCTTCGACTGCACTCAGTAGCCACAAGAGTAATAGTGCCAAATTCATCTGAAAAATTATTGGTAATAAGGCATGAGTTGATTGGCGTGTATCCTAGTTCGCTTGTCGTTAAAAAGTACAGTGTAGTTGTTGTTTTCTTGTTTCTCTACAATTACTGCTGGTCCTTTCCATGAGGGAGAGGGTTTGTTATCTTGATGGTTGTTAATAAGTTTAACAGGATCTCCGGGTTCGTAGATTCCCTGCGGTATGGCAATTCTCGAGTCTTGCAGTTTTTTATAATTCAGTTTCTGTGTCTCTATTTTCTCCTTAGCTTTCTTGAGGTAGTGTTCATGTCTACGCTTCCATAGGTCGAGTAGTTCTTCATACTTGACGTTAGGTGTTGTGCTGAGCATTGAGGGCAAATTGGCCTCTCTTCCAAAGGTCAGTTGAAAGGGTGAGTATCCTGTACCGTCATGCTTCATAGTGTTGTACGCCATGTAGATTATTTTCAGGTTTTGATCCCATTCAGTGTTATGGTCATCGATGCTTGTTTTTAATAAATTCTTAATCGTTGAGTGGGCTCTCTCGAGGGCTCCGTTGCTTTGTGGGTGATAAACTGTAGTTTTAATATGTTTAATATTAAATAGGTTTTCAAATTTCTGTACCAGTCCAGATATGAAATTTTGTCCTTGGTCTGTTAGGATATTTTTAGGTGCGCCGAATAGGTATATATAATGATCAAATAACCCTTCTTTAATGCTTTCAGATTCCGTGTTTTTAAGAGGTATGAAGATCAAATATTTTGTGAGCATATCTTGTATGCTTAGGATGTATTCATTCCCTGAAAGAGTCAAAGGCAATGGACCGAAGATATCCATGGCTATTTCGTCGTTAGGGTTGACAGGCGTGTCTGGGATGAGTGCTTCACATTGTCTTTTGAATCTTACCGTCTTTTGTAATTGGCATACGGGACATCGTTTAATAAAATGAATAATTTCTTGTTCCATATTTTCCCATTCTCCAAGGGTTCTGGCTCGTTCGATAGTTTTGTTTTCCCCAAAGTGTTGAGCAGTAATTGATCCGTGTGATTCTCTTATGATTTCTCCCTTTTCCTCTTGAGTAAGTTCTGTACGTGGCATGTAGCACGTGTGGAACTGCTGATCTTCATATTTGTGGCTCAAGAAATTGAGGTAGTCCCTTATTTTCACTTTTTCTAAAGGGGTGATCATTGGGTCAATAAAGTGGTATCGTGAAATAGTTAGCTTAGAGGTCATGGCATCTTTATTTATCTTATCTAACAGTCTCAGCCACTCGGTCTCATTAAATGGAGGTAACTTATAGGAGGATGTTTCCTGACTTCACTTTCGTTCTTTGGATATGGTTCGCCAGAGCTTTCCACCTGCGTTAGGATTAACATTTTCTCTAATGGGTTTCCTATTGGTAATATATTTTTTATATTCTCTGTGCAAATTTTCTCTCCCGTCCGTTAACCCTTCATAATCTGAGATTAGTAGATCTGCATCCATGCTACGGCGAGAAGAACTTGTCGACGGCTGTGTTAACACATTTTCCTCTCTGGACGTACCGAATGTTACTTGCCCTGTTAATTCCTCTTCTCTTTCTACATCCGACTCAACTTCTTCTGGTATATTTTGTAGAGAATCTTCTTCTTGTTGAACTGGAAATAGTCTAGATAGACAGTCTGCAGCTTTATTTTCCTTTCCTTTTACGTGTTCGACAGTGTAAATGTATTCTTCCAAACGTAATCTCCACCGTAGCAATCGTGAAGATGGATCTTTCACGTTGTGCAGCCATATTAACGCCTGATGGTCCGTTTGGATTGTAAACTTTCTTCCAAGGAGGTACTGTGTTAACCTTTTGCATGCCCAAACTATTGCTAACAATTCCTTTTCCGTCGTATTATAATCGATCTCGGCTTTGTTCAACGTCCTTGATATGTAACAACAGGAGTGACCGTTTTGGGATAATACTGCACCTAGTCCGTGATTGGATGCGTCTGTCGTTGAAGTGAATTTCTCCTTGTAGTTTGGAAATCTCAAAACCGGTGCTGTGCATAATAATTCTTTTATTTGGTCAAAAGATTCTTGACAATTCGTCGACCAGTCAAAAGGTATCTCCTTTTGTGTTAGATTTGTAAGAGAGTTAGAAATCTGAGAGGAATTTTTTATAAATTTTCTATAGTACCTTGCGAGTCCTAAAAAGCTCTGAACTTGGGTGACATTCTGTGGTGGTTTAAAATCTCGTACTGCCTGTATTTTTGCGGGGTTAGGTTTTACGCCGTCCTCAGTTAACAAATGTCCCAAATATTCGAGTTCCGGTCGTAAATATTCGCACTTGTCAGGCTGAAGTTTTAATCCCGTTTCCCTCAGTCTGTCAAATAGGCTTACTAGGTTCTCGTTGTGTTCTTTTAAAGTTGAGCCGAATACGACAATGTCATCGAGGTAAATAAAACATTTTTTCCCGACCAATCCTCTCAGGGCATTGTCCATCATCCTTTGGAAAGTAGCTGGAGCATTTTTGAGTCCAAAGGGCATTCTGTTAAATTCAAAATGTCCTTCTGGTGTTGAGAAAGCCGTATACTTTTTCGAGGTCTCACTCATTGGGATTTGTTGAAATCCAGAGCTCAGGTTGAAAGCTGAAAAGAATTTTGCGTTCCCTAATTGGTCCAAAATGTCCTCAATGATGGGCAGTGGATCAGCATCTTGTTCGGTGTCTTCGTTTACCTTGCGAAAATCGATTACTATTCGCCATTTCTTCTTACCAGACGCGTCTTGCTTTTTTGGGAAAACCCAAATCGGTGAATTAAAGGGTGATTTTGAGTCTCTTATGACACCCATTTCCTTCAACTCATTCATTTGTGTTTTTATTTCCTCTTTGTGGAATTCAGGAAGACGATATGATTATAAATTTACTATTTTTTCGGTCTTTAAAATGATTTCATGTTCCACTAGATCGGTACATGGAAACGGGTATCCTTCGAGGTTGTAAATATCACTGTACGCTGCTATTATATTCCACAATTTAGGAGCTTCCGCCTTTTCTGTGTGCTTCAATCTTGTCTTGTTTAATAAATCTTGAATCCTTTTTACCTGGTTTTTTTCCTCTGAAGTAATGCTCGTTCTATTCGTTTCTTTAATTTGCTCTATTGTTTCGTACTCGAGCTTTTGTGGTATTATCAACGGGTCTTTGCCATAATTGTACAGGGGTACTACTAACTCTTTGCTTTGTATTTTGTAAAGGCCGTGAGGGATTGATTTGTGATTTTCTATGTAAATATCTTGATCTTTCTCAATTACTTTTATCCCTGTTATTTGTGCTATATTACCAGGTAAAAATGTACCATCCTCATAAAGGGGTAACTTTTTCTTGTCTACGTGAATAAAGTCCTTAGTTAAATGATATTTATCAAACGTGTTGAAAAAGGGCAGGGCGATGATACCTTCCTCTGGTAAGGGGAAATCATCATCAATTATATGGAAGAGATGCAGTTTTCCTAAATATGGTATTATTACTGCTTGATTTGAATTATGTATATCTCTCCCCATGGCAAAACTTTTTTTCATATCAAATGGTGTTCTTTCTGCTGGGACTTTCGATTTCTTTATAAGATTTATCGCGGCTCCGGAATCAACTAACAATCTGTAGGAACTTCCGTCTGAGTGTCTTCCATGTATGGATTGTAATCGTCCGCTGATTGCTGAAACTCTGCAGATTGCTCTTAGCGGTCGATCTGGTTTTGTTCTTCTTCTGTTACTTCGTAACATTCTAATGGGTTTTTTGAATCCCACACATCCAGAATATTCCTCACTCTCTCAAAGTGACCTGGTTTTTTACAATAGTTGCAGGTCATTTGCATTCTTTGCTGTAAGGGCAGTCCATGGTTAGGAACGTCGGAGGGTTGGTTCCGCATTTGTGGTTGTTGGTTTCGTGCTGTGGGCTGTCCCGAACTTCTCATCGGCAGTCTGTTGTTGTGGGGTGTGGCGGTCGAGATGCCGTCAAGCCTTTCGTACGGAGACGTTCTCTGCACCACACTTCTGCTTCAAGTTCCTTCTGCAGAGCTTCATTCAAAGATCTTGGCTTTAAAGGTAAAGGTATTCCGATTAAATTGTGTAAATTAACTCGTTATAGGCACTTCTAAATCTTTGATTATAATTTTGCACGGTATCGTTATTTTGCCATATAACTTCTAATCTGCTTCTACAAGTTTCCAAGGTAGTTGTAGTTGCTAAGTTCGTCCTAAGGGCACTGTACAGATCGTCATAACTGTTTATGGAACAATGTCTAATTGCTCTTTTAGCATTCCCAATTATTTTTTCAGTTATGATATAATCTAGTAGTAAATTAGATTGGGAGCATCTAAGCTTCGCACGCTTAACAGTGTTGACAAAGTCGTGCACACCAACGTCATCGTGTCCACTGAGAACTTCTACCGAGCGTATAATCTCCTTTGCCTTTGAGAGAGGTTCAAAGTTTTCTATGGCTACTCTTTGCCTTGCTCCTAGGTTGCCTCTCTGTGCGGCACCATGAGCGGGTGGCATGTGACTCGCACTTGTGTAAGTGAAGGAATTTGAGGGTTGCCTTCCTTCAGTGTTGCATCTGTGTGTGGCGTCGTGCACGGATGTAGGTGGCTGGCTCGAATGCGACGGTTGTCTCACTGCTGCGTCACAGCTCTGTCTAGTGTCGTGCGGGGTTACAGGCAACTGGCTCGTATCGGCTGTTATGGAATGCGGTGGTTGGTCACTGGGCCCAAAGGTTCCTGTTACGTGCATTGCTGTTACACTCCTGTTCGGCTCGCTTCTCGGTGTATTGTTATGTGCGAGTGGCGCTGACTGCCACGTACCGTCTTCCAAGGAATTTGGGGCTAGTGGAGCGGGCCGAATGGTTCTTTTAGCTGGTTCAGGTGGTGCTTCCTCGTCTGAAGATTCATGTTCCCGATGGGATTCGTCCTCTGTTAGGAGGGCATTGCTGATCCTAGCGAGATCTCTTATCTCGTTAGCTCTTTTCAAATTTTAGTTGTTCAATGTCCTCATGTCGGCTCTCATGATTTGTTGCACATCCTCGATTAAATGTAATTTACTCAGGATCAGCAATAGTGGATCCGTGGTTTCACTGTTCAAATTTTCCCTAGAATCTTCTGATGACATGGTGGGGGCGGTTTTGAACGGATTGTCTAATCCGAGTGAACTGCTATCAGGATCCGAAGAAGTGTCTGTTTGTGTGTGGTATTGTGTGCTAAGACTTTCCCTATAGGCGTGAAACGCCAGTTTGTCCTAATTGCGAGTTTCGGGTGTAAGTGTCGCGAATCGCGTTACTAATTTCACAATATTTGGTATATTTTAAACCCTTCACTTGCGGGATCGTGCTACAACAGTGCCTCAAGGTTAATTCAGAGTAGATCGTCGGTTTATTAGAGGAGATAGAGGACGCGGAGCACCAACGTCGTACCTACTGACGCCAGCCTATTCAGCGAAATATTTCCTCACTTAGCCTTATTGAAAACGCCGATGCAATTTAATCACCGTTCGACGTATGCGAGAAGGACTTATCTACTGTGGAAATATCTGAACAAAATTCGTAACTATTTCAAAACTAAAACAATGCTTACTTTTTTTTTCTCCTTTCGTCTCGTTCCGTGTCAGCCAGGTAGATAGCAGTTGTACTGCGACGACCGTACACGTCGTGCTGCTATGCGGTTAAACCGGGCGTGGCTCGATGATGCGTTCCTTTCAGAGGCTTATCGCTTGGTTCAGCGGGCTCTTTCCGGGATGGGAAGATCGTCAGATCTTTTACCAAGGTTCCGTAGATGCCTTGGGAGTCTCAGCTTCTGGTGGTCGTTGCCTGGGCTGCGAACAGAATCCGTAGAGTCCTGGTTCAAGTCGAAGATCCTCGTTGTTTGAAATTACTGGAGGTGTTCCGTAGATACTTCTTCCCCAGGATATCGTGAACGGGATCCTGGCAGGATCGCCAATTTTGTAATGGTCTGGACGATAATAGAACTTTTCTTTGTGTAAGTGCCTGAACTGTGAGACAGGACTTCTTTATTTAATATTGATCTATACTGCTAAGCGGTAGGAAGCAGACTGACTCTCTACACAAGGGATGCGTTAAGCATCCACGTCACGTTAAGGCCCATGCCTAGACGAATAAGTGGGGAGAATAGCCGATGCTGTTACATAATCTTATTAAAGTTATTACCAAGTGGAAATAATAATCAATTGTCTGATTTATTAAATTGATGCTACATACAAATCAAACTTCCAAAATATTACAGTTATAATCAGTAGGGAATACAAAACTTTGTCCAGGTTATCGTTCTCCAATAACGTGAAGGCGCTTCCTCAAGCCTTATTTTTAGCCCACGTATTCGTTTTGACATAAATCCCGCTAAACGGATGAATTGTTCGATATAATATTTTAACCACATAATGGCCTGGAAACGAGCAATCCGCCACCAGGAAAGTACCCCCGTTGAACCAAAAACAGGCGCTCTGCAAATCCATATAGAATTTATCATAATTCACCGTGACGGTTCTCGAGCATGCTGAACCCAGGGGGTCGCTCGTAAATCAACCGCTCTTTCGATTGTTGCATCGCGACACGATTCGAGCCGCTTCAGCAAAATTGATAAATATTAAAATATGCATAAATTGAATTTTTATTTGCTGCATTAGGTTCATCACATAATTACGAGACGATCAAAAAAAGATAGAAAAAAATCGGTCAACCCATTCAATTTCGGTTGTGAGTTTTGGTGATTTTGCACTTTATTCTCGATTTTATTCAAGATCACCTTCAATATTGAGAATATTGGCCGATTTACCTAGTACTTTTTTCCCCATTTTTTCCAATTATATCATTTTCAAATTTTATCAGCAAATAAAAATTTCATACATCCATGTGTTGCGCAATTTTAAAGATTGTAACAGTATTCATTGTCGGCGGTCGATTTACTTTGGTCTTTAGCGAAAGACAAGTGCAGATTACTCAATTTACGATTAATCAGTTCATTATCGCTTCCTCATAGAGGGGGTTTGGAATGACCTAAATTTTCGAATATACTTTTTTGACATATTTAGATATAATTCGTCCCTTTGGAAAGATGTGTGTGTGTGCGTGTGTAACTTTCTTATGTTAACCACATCTGGAAAATGAAAAGAGCTATAATCATAAAATTGTGATGGAGTGTAACTCGGATTGATATCCAGGCGTGATAGGTACTTTGCACTGTCATTAGAAGATATCTTGAATTATTTTGTTAAAAAAACATTTCTTTTTAAACTCGTTTTTTTTTGTTCAAAATTAATTTTGTACATTGAAAATGTACTTTAAATTTTTTGTTGAATATTCAGCTCTTTTCATATCCAAGATAATAATAACATAGATCAAAAATGAAGTATTTTCTTCATATTAAATTAAAATTTAAAGTTATTCTACATTTCTCGTTTAAACTTTCATAAAAATTCGTCTTATTCTGGTAGAAAATTAATATTCTTGTTTGAAATTTAATCTTTTTTCGTTGAAAATGCGACTATTTCGCTAAGAAGTAATCTTTTTCATTTAATAAATGAACTATTTTGTTGCAAATACGTATATTTGGCTGACTCAAACTACTTTCTTCCTTGAGATTAACATCTTTTTTGTTTAAAATATGAACTATTACATGTTTCTCTCAGAAGTCATCAGCTCTTTGGGTTGAAAATCAAACTATAGTTTCAACTGTTATACTTTCTATGCTTTTTATACTTTTCTCTATACTTTATACTTGTAACTCACTACGATAAGTTAAACGTGAAAAATGAATTTTTTGCAGAAAACTAATCTCTTCAGTTGAAAATTCATCCTTGTAGATTAAAATGCAACTATTAATTTGAAAATGTAAACATTGGGTTGAAATATCAACTCTTCAGGTTAAAACGTCAACCACATTCGTCTTCTTTATCTTGAAAATTCATCTATTTTGGGATAAAATTCAAATATTTTGACGAAAATCAACTTCTTTGCTGATAATACAAACATTTTAGTGAAATTTCATTTTTGTTGCTTGAAAATTGAACTAGTTAGTTGAAAATAAAATTGCTTTTCAATAAAGTTCAATATTTTTTATTTGAAATTCGACAACTTTTTTCAAAATGTGTCTTTGCACGTGGAAAGTTTAATCATTTACTTTAAAATACCACTAGCTTATTTTAATTAATTATTACTATTTATTTCAAAAAACAAAAGAACCAGGAAAGTCGAAAAAGTTAGAAATTACAACATAAAAAGGCATGTAAGACGTCATCATCATACAAATAAGAAAGAACCTAAAGAACTTTGTGTCTTTTTTGCTTTGTAACAGTGACCGAGTGCGGAGCGAATTTACAGACGAAAAGAATCGCTTGCCCTTACGTATGCGTAGCCTTGTCAAATAGCTCGGACTATGACCGGAAATCCAGACGAAATAAGAATAATAATTAATTATAATAAATAAGAATAAAATAAGATTTCGCCAAGAATTTTGATGGATTTAAAAGATCTCTGATAGATTTCAAACATTGCACCTAGCTTTCCATTGTTTGTGACACATATCAAACATTTCACAAACAATTCACAATTTTCGTAAAGATTTCATATACAATTCAAAAATTGCACAAAGTTTGCGATATTTCCCCACAGATTTGGCAAAAATGTGGAAGGTTTTGCAAAGATTTACAAGCTTACAATATTTATTGTATCATCATTTCTAACAGAATAGTTCAATTTTCAAGAAATAAAATGAGTTTTCAACAAAGTAGTTCAACGTTCAACCAAAAGGTTAAAGTTTAAATAAAAGAAGGTGAATTTTTTTATGAAAAATATAATAGTTGAATTTTCGACTAAAAACTATACATTTTCAACCTAAAATGGAATAGTTGAGTTTTCAATTAAAAAAATTATTTTTCATACAAAAATATAGTTTTTTCGACAAAATAATTCAATTTTCAGCCAATAAGATGATTTTTATTAATGTTTCTTTAGATTCCCGCCAAGTAATTTAATTTTTAATAAAGAAAATAAAGTTTCTAATAAAAAAGAGATGAATTTACAACAACAACAAAAAACGAATTTTCAATGCAATAGTTAAATTTTTAACCTCCAACGAAATAGTTAAACTTTTAACCTACAAAGATGAATTCTTAACGAAAACGTCGAATTTGCAAAACAGAAAATTAATTTTCTACCAAAAAAGACAAATTTTTAACAAAAGACACCTATTTACAGAGAAATAATTTAATTTTTAACTAAAGATGATTAATTTTCAGTAAAATATATTTGAACTGAATAGTTGAATTTTGAACCGAAGAGAGGAGTTTTCAACTAAAATTATGAATTTGCCATTCTGCAACCAAAGAATGAATTTTTAATAAAGTATGTCAACTTTTAACGAACCAAAAAAAATTTCTACAAAAAAGTTGAATTTTCAATCTGAAATTATTAATTTTCTACAAAAGAAACGAATTTTCTAATCAAAAAGACGAATTTTCAACAAATAAAGATTTTTCAGCCAAGACAGGAAAAAATGTCAAAGAAGTTATTAAACATTCAAGCCAAAAGACAGCATTTATAACCAGAAAATATTAATCTTCAAAAAAACAAAAAAATGGGAAAGTTGCATTTTTAGGTCAACAAATTAATGTTAAATGAAAAATAGAATTTTCAGCAAAATATTTAAATTTTCAATCAATGAGATCAACCCTTAAACAAATAAATTTTTAACAAAGTGGTGCAAGTTTTACACAAGTGATTGAATTTTCAATTTAAAAAATATCAATTTTCAGCCAAAAATATTAACGTTTTTATTTTAAAAATTATTTTTCAACCAACAAAAGGCATTTTTAACCAAAAAGATGAATAGTAGACATTTCAAAAAAAAAGTATGACTTTTTAGTAAAAATTGTTGAATTTGCAACCAAATAATAAAAGTCTTCACTACAATTACAGTCGTCAGGATGAAGCAACTGCAAGAAAAGAAATAAAAACACGAGGCAGATAAATTACTAACTAAAATAATTACTAGTCCCAAACTTCATTTTCAAAATTCTCTAACTTTGCCACGACCAATTTTTCTCTTGCTCTGACCATTAATATTAAATACCATTTCGATTGTAGTTTCGTGATTTACACCGCGTGATAAAATAAGGAGTCTTTTTAAAAAGGTAATCTTTTTTCGTCCAGCAGAATAAAAGTTTAAAAAACTATTTTTTCTTTAAAGGAACAAAAATTCCAGAACCACGAGCAAAATTCAAGGACTTTTCCAGGTTTTTTTCCAGGTAAAATAGAATTCTAGGACTTTTCCAGGTTTTCAAGGATTTCCAGAACACTAGACACCTTGGTTGAATGAAAAAGATTACTTCTTACCGAAATAGTTGCATTTTCAGCGAAGAAAAGATTACATTTCAAGCAAGAATATTAATTTTCTACCAGAATAAGATGAATTTTTATGAAAGTTTAAACGAGAAAGGTAGAATAACTTTCAATTTTAATTTAATATGAAAAAAATACTTCATTTTTGATCTATGTTATTATTATCTTGGATATGAAAAGAGCTGAATATTCAAACAAAAAATTTAAAGTACATTTTTAGTGTACAAAATTAATTTTGAACAAAAAAAAATGTTTTTTTAACAAAATAATTCAAGATATCTTCTAATGACAGTACAAAGTACCTATCACGCCTGGATATCAATCCGAGCTACACTCCATCACAATTTTATGATTATAGCTCTTTTTCTTTTCCAGATGTGGCTAACAGAAAAAAGTTATACACACACACACACGTACATCTTTCCAAAGGGACGAATTATATCTAAATATGTCAAAAAAGTATATTCGAAAATTTAGGTCATTCCAAACTCCCTCTATGAGGAAGCGATAATGAATTGATTAATCGTAAATGTGGTTAAAATATTACATCGAACAATTCACCCGTTTAGTGAGATTCATGTCAAAACGAATACATGGGCTAAAAATAAGGTTTGAGGAAGCGCCTTAAACTATCCTCTAGGGCATCAGTTTTGATTTCTTCAGCCTGTACGGCGGCAAAAACTTGAGCACCAAAATCATCCCAGTTACCGTAAATCTTGAGTTTTTATTCTGGATAAAGTATATCAAAATCCGCTTGAAGCTGGAGGACAAAAAATTCAAAATATATTTCATTCACTTAGGGTCTAATGAAATCTTCAAAAGCTATAAATATTTGATTAAGAGAAAATTATCTTTACCAGAGTGAAACCTAATATCTGTCATAGGATTGGATAACCTGATAAGTACGACGACACATTGCTCCGAATGTCCTCAATGGGTTCATCTTCATTTGTAGAGTTGCTCGAACTTGTTTTTGCTATGAATTTCTTACCTTTCTGCTGTGATGACTTTGAAGATGCGTTATCCTTTAGAAAATACCATTTCTCTTGTATACCTTCTAAGCCTGTACAGTTAAATATGCAAATATAAATGGATATTTGCAACTTCAATCTTAAAATAAACTATAAGTAACGAAATTTCTTACCTTCGTCTGGATCCTCGTTTTCTAGATCGGAATTAGCTCCTTCCTCTATGATACCGACAGCTTTCAACTCTTTTCGCAGAGAATAATATTTAGATATTAGTTTTCCTTTGACCAGACATGTTCGATTTCCTCTCATCCGGTAGGGAATATAATGAGCCTCCTGTTAGAAAATAAACACTTATAAACTTTCTTTATCGCGAGAGAAGCGTTAACATAAAAATTCACTTAAATAATAATATTATAAAATAGTTAATATAAATAATATAATTATTAGATATACGAATGCTCTGAATTAAATTCACACTCTCAGGTGTTTTTTCATGTCCTTCAGCAGTTTCAAATTGATTGAAAGTTTTTTCTTCTCTTCAGGCTAATTCTCCAGTAAATTGGACAAGAGCCTTTTCTTATTCGATTCAACAGATTGACTAGTTTTATCAAGATTTTGATAATTAATATTATTCATAATTTTATTGAACTTGACGCATCTGATACTGTGGCAAGACTAGTACTTTGATTTGGTTGATCCTGTGACATTTGTGAAAGAAGTAGATTAATAAAATTTATTTTTTATCGGGGGCTGTACTGAAATTACTAAACAGATTATAGGCCCACTCTAAGACCCCCCCCCCCCACCCTCCTGTAACAAACCGTAACAAAGTATCCCCCCCCCCTTACTGTACCTAATTTTTGATGGCCAAGAAATTCAATTTCAAAATTCCCTCGTTTTTCCTTGACTAATTTTACATTTTCCTTGATGATTATACTCAAATACCAGAATATTGTAATCTTGTAATACCTTTAACATAGAATCTTTTATAAACGAAATAAAAGAGTATTTGAGATACAAATTAAGAAAATTTTAAATTTATTAATTTATTTCAAACAAAAGAATGTCTTTTCAACCATAAAATATAACTTTTTAACAAAATACTTGAATTTCCAACCAAACAATTGAATTTTTAACATAATAGTTGAATGTTCAACCTAAAAATACAAATTCCCAACAAAAAAGTATCATAATTGATATTTAAATAAAAAGATATAAAATTTATATAGAGAGAAAAAGAATTTTAAAACTATTAATACGAAATTTCAATAAATATTTTTCACATTGGAAATAAATAAACTTTTATCTAAATTAATAAGACGATAAATTGTTTTTTGTCTACTGACCCGTCTATTTGTTAAAAATTGATGTTAAAAATATAGACAGTTTTGTCCGTCAACGTCGGACCTCATCAGTTATAAAGGCTTAAGCTTGGATAGAGTATAATATTTTTGTCGCAAGCACTTTCATAATGATTCCGTATTAGTTTCGTAGTTGTTAATTCATAGTATGTCCGAATCAATTTTGATAATGATCTTTTTCGAAAATTAATTAATTTTAAAAATTGAATTTTATGAACATTTTTTGGAATTTTGCCCATGGTCTCGGGTTTCTAATTTTATTAATAAGAACGATTTCTTGTTTTTGGGCCATCGCCATGTATACTTGCCCGAGATCATGGGCATACGTACATACATACATGCCCATGATCTTGGGCAAGTATACATGGGGATAGCCCAAAAACAAAAAGTCGTTTTTATTGTTAAAATTACAAACCGGAGACCATGGGCAAAGACATACTATGGATTAACAATTACGAAACTAATACGAAACCATTATGAATGTGCTTGCGACAAAAATATTATACCCTATCTAATCTCAAGGCGCTTCCTCAGGCTTTATTTTTAGCTCATGTAATCGGTTTGACATGAATCCCGCTAAACAGATGAATTGTTCGATGTAATATTTGAACCACATAATCTGAAGGGTATAATGCCCAACAACAAAGCTTTTTTTTGTTCAAAAATGGTCTTTTTTGTGTTTTTTTGTTTAATTAATCGAAAAAGTGCTTCATTTATGCGCCTGGAAACGCAATCCGCCACCGGGAAATTACCCCGTCGCACCGAAAACAGGCGCTCCGTATTTCAAGTGGAATTTATCCTAATTCACCGTGACGGTTTTCAATGATGCTTCACTCCATGGGGGCGGCCGTAACTCATTCGTCCTCTCCATTGTTACGGTTTGACACGATTGGAGCCGCTTGATTGAAATTTATAATTATTAAAATATGCAGAAATTGAATTTTTATATGCTGCATTATGTTCATGACATAATTATGAGACGATTAAAAAAAGATAGAAAAAAATCGGTTAACCCGTTAAATTTCTGTTGGGATTTTTGGTAATTTTGCATTTTATTTAAGATTACCTTCAATATTGAGAATATTGACCGATTTACCTAGTACTTTTTGCCAATTATATCATTTTCAAATCTTCTGAGCGAATAAAAATTTCATCTATCCATGTTTTGCGCAATTTTAGAGATTTTAACAGTATTCATTGTCGGTGGTCGATTTACTTTGGTCTTTAGCGAAAGACAAATGCAGATTCGAGTTCAGATAATTGCACATCGGAGTAATTAATTAATTACTCAATTCATGATGAATCAATTCATTATTGCTTCCTCATAGAGGGGGGTTTGGAATGACCTAAATTTTCGAATATACTTTTTAGACATATTTAGATATAAGTCGGCCCTTTCAAAGATGTCCGTGTGTGTAACTTTTTTCTTCACCTCATCTGGAAAAGGAAAAGAGCTATGATCATGAAATTTTTATGGAGTGTAGCTCGGATTGATATCCAGGAGTGATAGGTACTTTGTACTCCCATTTGAAGATATACTGAATTATTTTGTTTCAAAAACATTTTTTTTACACTCGTTTTTTTTTTTTTTTGTTGAAAATTAATTTCGTACACTGAAAATGGAATTTCAATTTTTTGGTGAATATTCAGCTCTTTTCATATTTAATATAATAATAAAATAGCTAAAAAATGAAGTATTTTTGTAATTTTAAATTTAAATTGAAAATTATTTTACCTTTTTCCTTAAAACTTTCATAAAAATTCGTCTTTTCTGGGAGAAAATTAATATTCTTGCTTGAAATTCAATCTTTTTCCGTTGAAAATGCAAATATTTGAGTAAGAATTAATCTTTTTCATTTAATAAATGAACTATTTTGTTGCAAAAACGTCTACTTGGCTGACTTAAACTACTTTTTTCTTTGAGATTAACCCCTTTTTTGTTAAAAATATGAACTATCACATGTTTCGCTTAGAAGTCATCAGCTCTTTGGGTTAAAAATTAAACTATAGTTTCAACTGTTACACTTTTTTATACTTTTCTCTATACTTTATACTTGTAACTTACTACGATAAGTTAAAGGTGAAAAATTCATTTTTTTTGTAGAAAATTAATCGTTTCCGTTGTAAATTCATCTTTGTAGGTTAAAATGCAACTATTAATTTGAAAATGTGAAAGTTATGTTGAAATATCAACTTTTCAGGTGAAAACGTCAACCACTTTTGTCTTCTTTAGCTTGAAAATTCATCTATTTTGGCATAAAATTCAACTATTTCGACGAAAATTAACTTTTTTGCTGATAATTCAAACATTTGAGTGAAAGTTCATCTTTGTTGCTTGAAAATTGAACTAGTTACTTGAAAATGAAATTGTTTTTAGATGAAGTGTAATATTTTTCGTTTAAAAATTAGACCACTTGTTTTAAAATGTGTCTTTGCAGGAAGAAATTTTAATTATTTAGTTAAAAATACCACTACTTTATTTTAATTGAATATTACTATTTATTTCAAAAAACGATTATTTATAAATCAGGAGAGTCGAAAAAGTTAAAAAATACAACATAAAAAGACACACACAGCCACAGCACTTTGCGTTTCCTAAAATTTGTATATAAGGCATGGAAGACGTCATCAGCATACTAATAAGAAAGAACCTAGAGAACTTTGTGTCTTTTTTGCTTTGTAACAGTGACCGAGTGGCAGGGTTGCGAAGTGACGCGTCACTCGAGGTTTTCTACGTAAATTACCTGAATTAATTAATTTACGTAGAAAACTGTAGATAACTGGTAAATTACATGACAATGATGGCGGTTGTCTGTTTACAACTTTTGAATTTCCTAGCACGTGACATAACCTTACCAAACCTTAATTAATTCAAGAATTCTAGTTATTGGATTAATAAACGATTAAAATTATGAGAAAGAAGATTTCTACGAGGATTCCAAACATCCCATGCAAAGCGTTAGTTTTAAGTGAGTGAAAGTAAAATTTAACAATATAGACAAAAGTTTAGCTAAATGCCTATTTTGCGATAAAGTATTGACGAATAGTGGTTATAAACGCCTTCCATGTCATAGTTATGTGAATAGTGTTGAATTATTAATTTTTGCAATTATATTATAATATTCATCTTGCCTTATTTTTGAAAATTTAAAATAATTGCTGCACAATTGGCAAGCACATGTCCAACAGTCCACACGCAGAAGTTATGTACTTATGTCAGACAGGCATCGAAATATTTGCAAGTTCCACATCCACGTAATTTACATCATGTAGAAAACTTTTGACGTAAATTACGTGGTAAATTACTGTAGAAAACGAAGTAAATTACTTGGAGTAAATTACGTACCCAACTCTGCCGAGTGGGGAGCGAATTCACAGACGAAAAGAATCGCTTGCCCTTACGTACGTTTTAGCCTTGTCAAATACGAGTGGATCCCTCCAGTCCGTGCCGTGCCCCCCACCACTGAAACCACTATGCGTGCTCAGCCAATCAGCCCGGGAGTGTTCAAGCGGTTCGAACTCTTCCTGTTGAGGTTAAAGTACACTCAGAGATGTACACTGTACATCACAACAGATATAACATTGCGCCCAATTATACAG
>CAKNXH010061323.1:58905-93965 GCA_932178445.1 Andricus quercusramuli
TTAAGAGTTTGAACAGAATTTTCATATAAACCGAAAGGTATGTTCAATAAAGATATATATATATATATATATATATATAATTAAAAAAAAGTTAAACAACCACCGCAGGGTACCACTAAGAGCAACTGCCATCTGGAAAAAATTTCAATGGCCCCCAGTAGAACCGCGGTAAAATACACCTATGGCCACGTCTCACATCCGTGAGATGGGTGGTCACAGGGCACGACGAAATCACAACGACAGGCCGGCGAAACCCTCGTGTGTCTTGAGGACACGAAGCGACCCAAGGATGACAGCTTTCTGCATCCATCTCGCAAGAGCCTTGGCATATTTTTGGCACGCGGGTATGGCTTTAAGGTTACGAACCAGCGATAATTTCACACCTCCGAGAGCACCTATCACAAGAACAATTACTCGTACCGAATAGTTTGGTACAGTCGACGCAGCTCTCTTTTAAGGTCGTGATATCTCTCCTCTTTTTCTTTCTCCTTTGCAGTGATGTTGTATTCGGATGGAGCCGAGAATTCGATCACGAATATAGTTCGTTTCTCGAAGTCTTGGAGAACAATGTCAGGCCTCGAGTGCGCAACGGAGACTGCTGCCCGAAAATCGTAGTTCCAGAAAATCTGGCACTTCTCGTTTCGGACAATTGACTCTATATCTCTTGGAGCGTTCGGCAGGGCAGGGTCGCGACCAACACCGTAAGAGCGACAAAGGTGGTAATAAAGTACTCTTAGGGCCGCATTATGTCTATAGATATACGTTGTTCCTGCGTGGGTCGGACACCCCGATAGTATATGTTCTAGGTACTCAGCGTGTGCATGACACGCTCTGCACCTATCACTGGGAACCTCTTGACATAAAATGCGGGCGCGGTATGCTAAGGTGGAGATTACACCGTCCTGGCATGCGAAAATAAAGCCCTCTGTACCTGAATTGAGCCCTGATGATTTGAGGAAAGCAAAAGTTTGCTCCTTCGACAAGGACTGTTTTTCTACATTTCTGTGAAAGTTTCCGTGCATTTGCTTGTCGAGTAGCTCTTGGTGAAATTTTCCAACCTCTGCTTTCTTTACTTCGGCTTTTAGACGTGAAGCATCTAGATGGAGTAAAGCACTTTCCTCACTTCTGATGTTAAAATTCAGGCCAAGGGTCTCAGCAGCTTGCTCCGCGGCTTTGTAAAGGAACGCCCCTTCGCCAATCATCTCGTGGTTTCTGACCATCTTTAGGAGAGGATCTCTGCCATTCGCAACGATGTAAGCTGTACTCAAAACAATTCGGTTATGAAGACACTGGAGATTCAGAAGTCCGCGTCCGCCTTGCTGGCGTGAAATGTATAATCGCGGAACTGACGAATTGATATGCAAGCTTTTATGCATATGCATGATCTTACGCGTGGTGACATCAAGGGCCTTAAGCTCGTTCTTCGTCCATTGAACCACCCCAAACGAGTAGAGTAGAACCGGGACGGCAAGCATGTTAGTCGCAGATACCTTGTTCAACGCCGACAGATTGGAAGACCAAATCTGTCGAAGAAGATGCTTGTATCTGCTTCGGAGAGACTCCTTCACTGATGTTACGTCCTGAATGCGGCTTTGAGGCACGCCCAGGTATGTATAGGTCTCTCCAGTGTTAAGATGTCTAATAACACTTATATCCACAAGCTCAGGGTCCTTGGGAACGCCAGTAATCTTTCCTTTCTTCAAATGAATTTTGGCACACTTGTCCAAACCAAAGTCCATCCCAATCTCTCCTGTGTAGTTCTTGACGATATTTAAAGCAGTTTGAAGTTTGCCTTTATCAGCGGCATAGATCTTCAGGTCATCCATATAGAATACATGAGTGACCTTATGCTCACGCTGATTAGTGTCGCCACAGAGGTATCCAGGAGAATTTCGTAGTGCAAGAGATAGAGGCAAAAGTGTGATGCAAAAAAAGCAAAGGGCTCATACTATCCCCTTGAAAGACGCCCCTCTGGAAGGTGACGTTGTTCGTCGTCAGACGATAATTCCTAGATGAGATGGTAAATCTAGTTTTCCAAAGAGGCATCAATCTCTCTATGCATCTCACTATGTGTGGATGTACCTTCAAGCTTTCCAACAGACAGATGATAAGTCTATGAGAGGCTGAATCAAAAGCTTTCCGGTAGTCAATCCAGGCCATTGACAGGACGCGCTGATGGACTGTAGCGTCTTTACAGACACACCTGTCAATCAGCAGGTTCTCTCGACAGCCTGCTACACCTTTTTTCGAGCCACGTTGTTCGTACATCTCTCGCCATACAGGCTCAATTCGTCGAACAATCCTGTTGTTTAGGATAGCTGTAAAAATCTTATACAGTGTGTTCAAACAAGTTATTGGCCTGTAATTCTCTGGTTTGGATAAGTCGCCTTTTTTCGGTAGGAGTATAGTGCGTCCTAACACTAGCCACTGCGGAATGGGCATCTCCGACTTTAAGTATGAGGTGAATATGCGGGCCAAATGTTGGTGTGTAGAAGTAAACTTCTTCCACCAAAAGTTCTTGATACAATCTGGTCCAGCACCGGAAAAGTTCTTCGTGCCTCTAAGTGCTTTTTTCACCTCTTCGGCAGTGACTGATGGGCACTCCTCCTCAGATTTTATGAGGCTGTCGCAAAACTCCTTGAAGCGAATGATATTGTCAGTATCTTCCTTCAACTCTAGTGTTTTCGGGATCTTGTACACCTCTCTCCAAAAAGTCTCTACCTCCTTGGGCTTGGGTGGATTTTTTACAAAAACAGGGGGATCACTGAAGAGGCGTGATGGGTCAGCAAGAAACTGTTGATTCTCCCTGATCCATCTCTCCCTCTTCTGTATCCTCCTCCTTGCGTCAGATAACAGCCTTATTTTGTCAACAATATGCTGCTTGATTGTCAGCAGCTTTGACTTGTTTAGTGTGTGATTCAAGGTCCTTAGTTCTTGGGCGAACTTTCGAACCCTTTCCGTGAACGGTCTACCAGATGTTATGTAGTCAATCACACATTGAACACGGGACGCATTCTGTCTTGCCCATCCAATTTTCTTGTTCAGTTGATGCAAGCGTCTTCTTGTCTTTTGATCCATCGTCGGTTTGAGCCTTCGATTTGAATCAGCCAAAGCTCTCGCAGCACCATAAACTGAGCAATTGATGGTCCAGAGGTCGGACTCTTGCGAGATATCTCCACAAAGGGAGGCATCCATTTCAGCCAGATCTTGGGGCTTAAGAGGAACCTGCATGTTGATGTTCCTCCTTGTACTGAAATTGCCATCATCTTCAAGAAGGTGCCTACTTTCTGCGGTTGGTCTCAATGTCGTTTCATCTTCGTCTGCAGCTTGTTCAAGCAGCGGTTGAGGAAGCGCTCCGCGTACATATCCATTTTTGCGGAGGTAGTCGGCTTGATTTCGCAAAGACTGATGCGAAACGTGTTGAAGCTCTGGGTGTTTCTGGCACCACAGAGTATGCATACGCGCCATAAAGCCTCCACGAACAGGGATAATACTGGCATCGTAGCAGTCTAACACATCATTCTTAAGTTGATCCGTCCACTCAATGTGGGCGTTTCGCCGGTTCGTCGTTGTGTTTCCATCTAAATTATTTTCAGCACCCCGAACTCTAGGATGATCGGCATTGTTTGCCGATCCATTGTCGGGTGCTCTGCGCGTTCGATCGTTTTGAACCGCATCTACAACATTTTGGTGGTTTTTTGGTTTCATTGTTGTTCCCACGAGCAGCTAGGGAAAGGGTTCGTCCATCCTTGTAGAGCCCCGCGTGCAAGGATAAGGCTATTACTCTGAGACATCGCCCGATATCCCAGAGTCACCGTTAAAGACACCTCACCCAGGTGCCATGCAGCTTTCGGCACGGTTCGCACACCTTCGCTTAGGGGTTATTCCTTCGGGACCATCCCTGGACAATTGTCCGCGACTGCTTATTAATTATTGTATCCATATTCAGCAGAAACCCTTGGTACGGGGACCCTCTATCCGCAACCCAAGGACGCGTTCGGTGGCTTTGTCATAAGCCCTTCGGTTCTATTCCAAGGGAATCGAAACCGAAACCGAATATAAACAAATATATATATATATATATATATATATATATACTTTCGTTGTAATTAATTTTTTTTGCATATATTGATAGAGGTAATTATTTTTTTGATCTATTATTCTACTCATTTGTTTGGTGCGTTTTTAGATGAAAAATAGTTTTAGGAATTGTAGATTTCTTAACTTTATGAACAATATTAATACAAAATAAATTCTCCAAAATTGAAGCGAACCAAACAGATTTGTACACAATCCTTCAAGGAATATAATTCACCCTAATAAGACATTAGGATTAAATAAGAATTGCAAATTTACCTAATGAGAAAGCAAAAATATAAATCTCTAAATAACTTGGTATTAGTGTAAGCTACCTTGTGTGAGAGGGCGTTTAACATTTTCGTTGATACTTCAGACAGTGTAATGCCTGTTATGCTATACAGTATACAGTGTACTGTAACATTTAAACATTTATGAATAAATCAACAAACGAAATGCTGTATAATTGGGCGCAATGTTATATATGTTGTGATGTACAGTGTACTTTAACGTCAACAGTGGTTTCAGTGGTGGGGGGCACGGCACGGACTGGAGGGATCCACTCGTTGTCAAACAGCTCGGACTCTAACCTGAAATCCAACCGAAATAAGTCCCGGCTAGATTTGGCTATATACTAGCGACGATCGTTCGGGTAAGTTCGGGACAGCCGCTGATCACACAGTGTGTCCAAGATCCCACTGCATTTTTTGTCAGGTAACACGCCAGCAGGATAAAAGTTACTGGAGATGAAACCTTAGACATAGACGATCAAGGAATGGCCCCTGTGCCAGCGCCAAGTCGGTCAAGGGTGGGATAAAAATGGATTCTTAGCGATCGATTTTTCCAATATTCACCTGTCGTGAGCCAGCAAGATGAAATGTACACCATATTGTAGAGCGCAATTAGTGTTTTCAGAAAATATACCTGTGCCACCCCCCACTCGGTCAAGAACCCCCGTCACAGTGGATTAAAGGGGGTAATTAAAGTTAACTCAGTGTATATGTCGACCAGCACGCTGAAAAAACGTAAATGAAAGCTGTAAGCCCTCTGTACAGGAAAAACTTGTCCGGTCAGGGCTCAAGTGTACTGACATTGGTGGCACGAGCATTTTTTTTGCGTTATTTATTTGCTTCGGCTGCAATACCCCTCACCTGTAGTTACGAAATTTTGGAAACGAAGCGTTCAAAAACTTTGCAAAAATATTAACGATTAAGAGCATGTTGATACATGCGGTGTAATAATAATTAAGAAAAAAGTATCTTGAATTTTAATAATTTCCAAGCAATGTTCCTACCCAGGGCCGCATTTAGTACAGGGGCTAGCGGGGCCATGGCCCCAGGGCCCCCACCAATGCGGAAGCAATAGAAAATTTTCTATGCACACGCTTCTCCATCCGCTCCTACTTCGATTACCTTTTTTTTGTTTGCTAGGAGCCAGTCCCTGGTCACCGCTTGAGGGCCTCCACATTTTAACCGGCCCTGGGGCCCCCACAACCCTAAATTCAGCCCTGTTCCTACCAGTTCTATTGATGTAAGTGTTAGTGTGATGTCACCGCATCATACATAAATCAGACTACTAAATCTTCGACCTCTTAAGGAACTGTGAGAGAATCCATTCCGGTCCCTTCGTGAGAATAACATGCGGCTGTGAGCGTACAGTAAAAGTCACATGAAAAAAATGGGGCTCGAAGCATTTTCCTGAATTTTATTCCGAAACGAAACTTGACATTTTTTTCTTCAGAATGAGCTATTTTTTAAAAATTAAAATTAATTATTTCCATTGTTTGTAAATCCTTTCATTTAATTATTTTAATAAATTGAAAATATACCATTACCATTAAGCCATTTCCTTTTCGGGGTAGGCGTGACACTACCTGATTCGGGTAGTGTTTCTAAGTAGATATTTTCTTGTAGTAAATAAGTACAAGTGTGGGCTCACCACACCCACGACTAGCCAACAGCACGAAGTAGTATTATTCCTGAATGGTCACCCATCCAAGTCCTAACCGCGCCCAACACTGCTTAACTTCAGTGATCTAACGAGAACTGGTTTTTTCAGCGTGGTATGGCCGTTGATGTCCCAAAATTTGTTTTCCAACCAGTTTTTCAAAAAATTTATTTTGTTAAAACTTTTTTTGGAATTTTGTTCCAAATTTTTTCCAAAATCTTTTTTTTCCCCACAATTTTTTCGAAATTTTTTTTTTTTCATCAATTTGATTCGAAACGAAATTTTGTTCAAACATTTTTTCCCAGAACAATTTTTTTACATAATTTTATTCAAACAAATTTTTTCAATGAAATTTTTCTTTGTATGAAATTGTTTTTCCAAAACATTTTTTTTACAAACTTTGAACATATTTTGTTTTCAGGTTTTGTTAAGACTGAAATGAACGTCTTAATAGTCAAATATATATTACATTCTCATCTAGAGAAGGTATTGGATTTGTGTGAAGTTTGTCCACGTTTTGAGATCCCCTGAGTCAGAAAAAATGGTTTTTACGAACATGTCTGTCTGTCGGTCTGTCTGTCTGTATGTAGTCTGACGACTCAATAACTTTCGAAGGAATTTTTTAATTCAAATTTCCTTCAGCACCCAGGTTTGTGGTCCGAAAATACAGGTCAAGTTCGTTAGCCAGTCATTTTGGATACAAATTCAAAAAGTGAGAGCATTTTGAATATTTTTTAGACCATTTTTTTTATTTGAAAATTATATGTAGGGCCGCTCATAGAAATCGAAAATTCATACAATTTATTCCAATGACATTTTCCGATAAAATGAAAATTTTCAGAGTTACAGCATTTGCAAAATCCAAAAAAAGAAACGAAAATTAACATTTTCAACCGAAAAACGCACGATACGAAAAAAAGTCAAGACAAGAAAAATGTTTCTTTTTGCACGCCCTAAAAGATTATCTTAACGGATTTTGAATATTCTCGAAAAATCGAAAATTAACATTTGTAGTGCACAAAAAATAATTAAAAATCCAAAAATTTAGTTTTACGGCCAAACTATGCAAGACACGACAAATCATGATTGAACAAAATGTGTGCGTACAAAAAAGATCTACAAATTTGTCACTGGTCACTTTTCGATAGGATGTGTAGTTTTTGCTTTATTCGTAAAAAAGGTCATTAACAGTGAAAAAATCAGCCCGGTAAGTGGGCGCATTCTCATCGAAACTTTTCTTATTTCATTTCTTTTTCATCTCGTGTGTGTTTTTTCACAATATTTCATTGTTTTCAGGTTCTCAATACTATTTATAACGATTAAAACAATAAAATAATCATCATTTATGCTCACAGTACTTGAAAATTTGTATTTTTACATTCTCATCTAGAGAAGGTATTGGATTCGTGTGAAATTTGACCCCCCCCCCCCCCGGTTTTTGTCAAATATCCACGTTTTGAGACCCCCTAAGTCAGAAAAAATAGTTTTTACGTCGGTGTCTGTCTGTCTGTCTTGGTCCAAAAGGAAATCTCTTTATTTATCCAAAACAAATTTGTTTAGGGGAGCGGCGGCGAATGTGGTGCGGTGGCTAATGTGGCGCGTTCGAGTTTTCGAATATTAACGCATTTTCTGCTTGTGGAGGTAGTTTCATTACATGTATATATGTTTTCAACCTTAAATTATTAAAAAATTGGGATAATTAAATTAATTGCCTGATTTTCATGACGAAAAGTTAGTTTTGGTTATTTCGCTTGTATTGTCAGAGTGGCTAAAAACAAGTAAAAAATTACAGAAGTTTCGTGTAAACTTATACAATTTTTTGGGAATATTCTGTTTCAAGTTTCTTGAATGCTTTAAAGTTCAACATTTTGATTAAAATTATTGAACTTTTATGTAAAAAATCTTTATTAAATACTTTTCACATGCGACTAATATGGCGCATTAGGGACTAAAATCGGCAGGTAACTTGGCGCACAAGTTTGTGGTTTGTTTTGCTCGGGGAATTTTGTAGAAATAAAGTGCCGGTTTTTGGTTAGAAGGTAAGAAATATTTACTCAAAGTAATAACATTTCGTTTCTAATATGCATAAAAAAGTTTCATCCTAATTATTATCGTATATTTTAGAGTTGTTTTAGAATAATTGTATTCTGAAATCGTTTCACCAGTTTTCGGGTTAGGTTTGTTCTGACAGAATAAATATTTAGAGGGTTTACAATAGTGATATTATTCGAATGTTGAATCATTATAACTGTTTTGGAAAATAATAAATTTTACTTATTATTAATATAATTTTGATCTATTGTTTATACAACGTCTGTAAGCTTATCTTAAAATACAACATTTTTAGTACTCCTCAAATTATTGTGAGACAATCTGTACTGATAAAAAAACATTTTTTCTTGAAATTTGGGCAGATATAATCCCTCAATTATGTCAATAATATTAAACGTGAATACATTTATCTTATTTTCATTATATTTTACTAATTTTTCTTCATAATTTGTTTTTTATTTAATAATTATGAACTGAAATCGGAACGCGCCACATTACCAAACAAGGTAGGACAACTTGACGCAGATGCTCTTTTTGGAAAACACATTAATTAACTGTTTTAGTGAACTGCAATTGAATTATCTCCATGTATATAGCATTGGTAAGATATTAGCCTAAACAGAATATATCTTATTACAATGTTTTACTTTATATTTGAATTTTAATCGTGCATTTTCCTTTATATGCGCCGCATTCGCCGCCGCTCCCCTATGTACACTTTGTAAAATAAGTGCAAACAAATTATTGTGAAATAAAGCACATATAATAAAATAAATTTGCTTTATTTTGTTCTGTCCATTGCCGCAGTTGCGAACAGAGGCACAATATTTATAAAAAATCACGTTTTCCAAATATTTAAAAAAAAAACACGAATTGAATATTACAATTTTCAATTCGTAAGATTTTAAAAGATGCCTACTACAGTTTTGTTTTAAAATCGGTCTTAAGCTGATGTCATAATTTGTTCGTTTAAATTATATCTACAAAATTTGCTTTCATCAATTTTTTTATGGGACCTGTAGTTTTTGATTTAATCGTGAAAAATAACATTAAAAATAAACAAGATGAAGTTGTGTAAAAACGTCTAGAGATTAATGGCAAATAAGGTACGAATATTAAAATAATCATGAAAAATAAAATTTGTTCTTTATATTGCTATGTCTGAATGAGCAGTTTGGTGTCGAGATATACAGATATGAATATAGCATATACATTAAATATATGCAAGTTGAACATAATATAAAAAAGTTCATGTATTGGAAAAATTTTATTCGAGTGCGAAGCACGAGATACACGGAAAAAATAAGTTGTCGAAACTTTACTTGACTAGTCAACCATTCTAGGATAGTCCAATTTTTGTTTAGAACCTCGTATAATTTGTATTAAAGAACCGCAGACTTCATCGAAAAAGTGAAAAAAGTCATTGAATTATTGGAAGACAATCTAGGAACATCAGTTTTCGAATTTGTATTCAGCAGATTTTGAGAAAATTCTGGACAAGCATTCAATTTTTCATAAAAAGTCCTCCAGATTCCACAAGATTTGGAATACAATAACTTCAGCCCAGAAACGAATATCTGATTTATAAGTTGTCGAAGAATTCGTTGACTGTCTTCTAGATATCTGGCTAGAAAAAAAGGTTTTTAGCAAGGTGTCTGTCTGTCTGTAGTCTATCTGTCTGGCTGTCTGTCTGTCTGTAGGCACGATAACTTCCGTAAAAATAATCAGATTATGTTGTGCTTTGGCACACTTTTTAGGGCCTAAGAAGAAAGAACAAGTTCGTTAACCAACTATTTTGGATAGAAATTCAAAAAGTGAGCATATTTTGAAAATTGTTGAGACCATTTTTTTTTAAATTCGAAAATTCTATGTACGGCTATTCATAGTACTCCAAAACTCGAACAATTTATCCTAATGACTTTTTCGGATAAAAGGAAAATTACCGGAGTTATAGCATTTTCAAAATTACAAAAAACAAACGTAAATGAACATTTTATGCCGAAAAACGCACGATATCGAAAAAAGTCAGGAGAAGGAAAATGTTTCTTTTTGAACTCCCTACAATATTTTCGTGACAACTTTTTGAATTTTTTGAAAAATCAAAAATCCAAATTTTGATCACACAAAAAAATAATGAAAAATCAATAATTTCATTTTGCTGTCACACTATGCAAGATACGACCAAAGATGAATGGAAAAAAATTATGCACCCAAAAATGATCTCCAAATTTGTCATTATTCACTTCTTGATATGATACGTAGTTTTTATTTTATTCGTCAAAGATAGCATTGGAAATAGTAAAATTAAATTTTCAGATGAATAACACAAGCTACGAGAAGAATGAAAAAATTTGTTCATCCAAAGAATAGGTACAAATTTGTTATAAATCGTGTTCTAATAGGATGCGTAGTTTTTGTTTTATTCGTGACTTTTTCATTTCTATCATACGGTGCACAGAACCGAGCGTGGAACGCAAGGTTCAAATGATTTCCAAATCACATCTCGAGCGCGAAGCGCGAGTGTCTGGATGAGAATGTGTTCCTTAAGGTCGATAGAACCTTGAGTAAATAAATTTCCATTTCATTCTAAAATAAAAACAAATTTAACAATCACTTCCCATGCAGAGGTTTTGATAATTTTATAATATTTGCAAATAAACTTTTTCTTTCCATCAAAGTTGAACACGAAGTTTAAAAATCTAGAGAAACCGAGCGCGAAGCGCGAGATCCAACAGGCACGCGCCCTAGGCGCGCTCAAACTTGCGAGCGAAGCGCGCGATGAGAATGTGCCCGCGAGGCGGGCAGATTTTATTTTTTTTTTCTCACCATTAAGCCATTTCCCTTTCGGCGAGCCTCTAGGGGTAGGCGTGACACTACCTGATTCAGGTAGTGTTTCTAGGTGGATAGTTTCTTGTAGTAAATAACTACAAGTGTGGGCTCACCACACCCACGACCGCCAACAGCAACGGAGTAGTATTATTTTCGAACGGTCACCGATCCAAGTACTAACCGCGCCCAACACTGCTTAACCTCAGTGATCTAACGGGAGCTGGTGTTTCCAGCGTGGTATGGCCATTGCCTTCTTATGAACAAAAATACCCTTCGATGAACAATTCTCCAAATCACAGCAAACCTTTGCAGCAGAGAACCCAGTTACTTTGCAGTCACTGCAAAATACCTGGACATACCGAAAACCAATGTTTTTCTGAACGGAAAAATTTTCAGATGGAAGCCTCAAGAGGCCGACCTCCGGATCGTTCAACTCATCTGCAAAAAAAAAAATGGTGGAACAAGAATATATCCTGTAAAATTATTAGTGGATAGTGGCGCATCGATAAATCTAATAAAAGAACATTGCATTAACAAATACCACCAGAGAATTTCAATGAAGAAAGAGTTTTCAATGGGAAATGATAAGCACCAGACAAACGAAGCCACCAAGTTTAGGTTTCAAGTGAAAGAACATATCTTCGTAATTGTACCAGAAAATTTTCCTATACCCGAAGAAGGCATCATCGGAACACCATTCCTGTACTCTTATCAGTTTAACTTGTCCAACAGGTCCCTCCGACTCGACAATAAGGTCTATGCCTTGGAATATGACGGTAACCTTATCCCAAGGAACACTATACAAATGATAACCGTGGAAACAATAAAAAACAGGGGCACATTCTCATAGAAGATAATCCCTACATTCCAAATTCTATTTACCGTATTGTTGACTCACAAGTAATGATTCCTGTTAGTAATCATAACGAAACAGACTTGAGATTAAGTGATGAAAAGATAAATTATAAGTTTATCAATGTCAGTCCGGAACGAGAGGAGCGTATAACTTACATCACAAAGGAAGAACTAAATGTTAGATTGAAATTACTGAACGGAAATTTAAGGCTTGAACATATCGAAGATACCCATAGAACACAGATACAAAAAATAGCTATCTCTTATCACGACATTTTCTTACTAAAGGGAGATCCACTACCCTGCACAAGTGTAGCATCACATGAAATCGTCATGAAAGATGAAACAAACATTAATATACGTCAACCGCGACATCCGGAATGCCACAAAGAAGAAATTTCAAAACAGGTAAACGACATGCTAACTAAAAGAATAATAGAATCGTCAAACTCACCATTCAATTCACCACTTTGGGTCGTCCCGAAAAAATGCGAAGTGTCGGCAAAACCTAAATGGAGGCTTGTTATTGATTTTAGAAAGTTAAATGAAAAAAACAGATGAAGATGCCTAACCACTTCCTGTAATCGATGAAATTCTGGACCAACTAGGAAAAGCAAAATTCTTTTTAGCCTTCGATTTGAGCTCAGGATTTAACCAAATTCCCATAGACGAGGACTCAAAGAAATATACTGCGTTTTCTACACCTGAAGGACATTTTCACTACAATCGCATGCCGTTCGGGCTCAAAAACGCTCCAGCCACATTTCAAAGAATGATGGACACAGCATTAAGAGGACTGTTAGGAAAAATATGCTTCACTTATCTAGACGACATTGTTGTCTTTGTAAGTACACTCCAAGAACACAACGAAAATCTGGTCATCTTATTTGAACGCTTACGGCCTACTGGACTCAAACTCCAACCAGACAAGTGTGAGTTTCTTGGACCGGAACTGGAATTCCTGGGACACGTGATCACGGAAAATGAAGTGAAACCAAACCCACATAAATTATCAGCTGTCCGAACTTTCAAAAGACCTGAAAAACAAAAAGAAGTCATATTTTTCTTAGGACTAGCTGGATATTACCGGAAATTTATTAAAAACTTATCTACGATAGCTAAACCACTAACAGAACTGGCAAAGAAAAATCAACCCTTCAATTGGACACCGTCTTGCGAAACAAGCTTTAAAACATTTAAAAATTCTCTTTGCTCAGCACCGGTCTTAAGATACCCTGACTTTAAGGACACATTTACGTTGACCACCGATGCGAGCAATGTTGGACTGGGGGCAATTTTATCTCAAAAGGGACACCCAGTTTGCTACATTTCAAGAACTCTGAATGAACCTGAGCTAAACTTCACTACTACCGAAAAAGAAACTTTAGCAATCGTCTGGGCAGTTAAGCGGTTTCGACAATATCTTCTCGAACGTAAATTCATAATACAAACGGACCATCAGGCTTTGAAGTAGCTTTTCAACGTAAAAGACCCTTCTTCCAGGTTGATGAGTTGGAGATTTCAGATGGAAGCATACGCATATAAGATCGTGTATAAAAAAAGGGAAGGAAAACACGGCAGCTGACGCGCTTTCAAGAATGCATCCTATTCAAGATCAAAATCTTTCAGAACAGTTGAGAGAGAATGCACAAATCAATCAAGCAAATGACTCCCAAGAAGTTGATGAGATTGATACATCATCATCAGGCGAAGATAACCAACCAATTTCTGAAAGATAGCGAAATCATGAACCGACAGACGAAAAAGAAATTCAAAACGATTACGCAATCTGGAAAAGGAACCGCCTGCCAAGTAAATTAAAAATCAAACCTGTTGCCACTGGAAAGAATTGGATTAAAATTAGCAAACAAAATATTTTCTCTTTGCTAAGAATCCAGTTACCAGACTACGACGAAGAAAAATGGGTCAAACTCCTCTACCTCAAAATTAAAGATTTCACCAGAAACAAAACCTGGAGCATACTCAAGTTTCACATGGAAGATCCCTCAATCAAAGTTACGGAACGTGTACGCATCGGAGATATGTTGAATTTTCTACCACAGGTAAAATTCAGAGAACACACATTTTTCCTGTGTGAACGACCTGACAAAAAGTTAAGTGAAGAAGAGAAACAAAATCTGTTGAGGGAGGCACACGGAAACGTGGCCACTGGCCACTTTGGCGAAAATAAAGCAATCAAGAGACTACGCGAACAAACATCGTGGGAAAATATGGAGAAAGATGTAATTGACTTCATTAAGAAATGTCAAGCATGCCAACGCGAAAAACTGACCCGGATTCGTCTCAAGGTTGAAGCAGTCATTCCGGAAATGCCGATGCAGCCGAATGAGAAGATCGCGATGGACATAGTTGGCCCACTACCGGAAACAACGAGTGGAAACAAATAAATTTTATCCATTCAAGATGTGCTCACAAAATATATAATTCTTATAGCACTATGCGAAACGACGAGCGAAAGCATACTAAAAAACCTGCTGGATCATGACATTTACATATTTTCTTCTCCAATGCACATCTTAACTGACCAGGGCGCTAACTTTGTATCGGACTTGGTTCAAAAATTTGAAAACCTTTTTAGAATCAAGCACATCAGAACAACTGCTTTCCATCCACAAAGCAATGGAGCCCCCGAGAGAACTCACGGAACAATTAAAGATTTGTTAAAGACATACATGGCCGATAATGAGACGGAATGGGATCAAAACTTGAACCTAATATGCTTCGCATTTAATACCACAGTCCACGAGAGTACAGGTTTAACGCCATTTGAAATGACATTTGAAAGAGACATGAGGAATATTTGGAGAAAGGAAGAACTGCTATTCGAAAAACACAGGAACGATTGAAAAGGCAGCAGGATGCAAAAATAATAATTAGTAATCCTCTTTTCGAACCAGGAGATTCAGTATTATTGCATAATGATGGCAAAGCAACAAAATTAGATAGTGAATGGCTTGGACCCTGCACAATATGCAAACGCGTCCATTCTTCTGATTATGAAATTTGGTAAAATAATCAGCATTACACTATACACGCTAATATGTTAAAGCCTTACTAACAGTAGCTTAATCGCTTTATTTTATATTTTATAAACTGTGTTTGATGAAATACAAATTATTATACGAACTCATTCTTTGTGAAACAACGCAACGGATATTCTAGCTTACTTAGGCACTCCGTTAATCATTATTTAAGACTTCGCACTTTATAAATGCGATATTTGCGAAACAATTCAAAAATGTCTTCCAAACCTCTGTCGATGAAGAAACGTGTGCATGAAAAATTTTCAATTGTTTCTGCATTGGTGGGAGCCCTGGGGCCATGGCTTTGGGGCCCCCTACCTTGCGGGGCCCGTGTTCCTGGAACACATGGAACACCGGTAGTTACGCCACTGACCACTCACATAATTCAAAAGTACTGGGAAAGAAAACCGAATAATTTCAGCCGAAAACCGCCTAAACTATTAATTACGCCATTGGTTTGGAGATAGAAAATAAGAATTATAAAATGTCTCATTTTCTCTCTTTCTTCATTTATTCAAAAAATATAAAATTGCAACAATTAAAAGATCTAATCCATGGACGCCCTTGTGCAACTATCACTGATCACTTATAAAAAAATTGAAAATCGGTTAACAATTTTAGGCTGTAGGTGATTGTGAATAGTAAATTCCCGATTCAATAGTGTGCGCCGCCCAGCCGCCGTCGATCAACATAATGGCGTAAAATACGTCGGCGGGTGATTTAGTTTCGTCTTTACCGAAAGGCGGAAGCAAATGCAAGCACATCGGATGACAAAACATGGAAGCAAAACATGGATAGATGAAATTTTTATTAGCTCATAAAATTTGAAAATGATATAATTGGCAAAAAATGGGAAAAAAGTACTAGGAAAATCGGTCAATATTCTCAATATTGAAGGTAATCTTAAGTAAAATGCAAAATTACCAAAACTCCCAACAGAAATTCAACGGGTTAGCCGATTTGTTTCTATCTTTTTTTAATCGTCTCGTAATTATGTAACGAACCTAATGCAGCATATAAAAATTCAATTCTTGCATATTTTAGTAATTATAAATTTCGATGAAGCGGCTCCAATCGTGTTACACCGCACCGTAACAATGGAACGGACGGATGAGTTACGGACGCCCCCTCCCTGGGGTGAAGCATCCTCGAAAAGCGTCACAGTGAATTAAGATAAATTCCATTTGAAATTCGGAGCGCCTGTTTTCGGTGCAACGGGGGTACTTTCCCGGGGGCAGATTGCTCGTTTCCAGGCGCATAAATAAAGCACTTTTTCGATTAATTAAGAAAAAATACACAAACAAGACCATTTAAAAAAAAAAGCTTTGTTGTTGGGCATTATACCCTTGACATTATGTGGTTAAAATATTACGTCGAACATTTCATCCGTTTACCCGAAGTCATGTCACAACGAATACATGGGCTAAAAATAAAGCCTGACGAAGCTCCTTAAGCCTTTATAACTGATGAGGTCCGACGTTGACGGACGAAACTGTCTATATTTTTAACATCAATTTTTAACAATTAAACGGGCCAGTACACAAAAAACAATTTATCATCTTATCAATTATTCTTTATCTGGCCAAAACCTGAACATCAATACAAATAATTTTATCTAATTTGTTGAATCTTCAAGCTAAAAGACGAATGTTATCTACCAAAATTGAATTTTAAAACAAAAAATATGACTTTTCAGCAAAAAATTAATTTTGTACGAAAGTAATGCATTTTACCCAACAAAAATGAAATTTCAAACCACGAAAAAAAAATTTTTTCTGCTAAAAAAATAAAATTTTCAACTAAAAAAGGTGAATCTTAAAACAAATTGAAAAGTGACATTTTCAGTTTAAAAAATCAATTTTTAATAAAAAAACTAATTTTCGACAAAATAGTACAATTTTCAACCAAATACATAAACCTTCAATATAAAAAATAGATATAGAAAAATAGAAAAATAGAAGCAAAATAAGAAGAATTTTTAACCAAACAGTTGCATTTTTATTTAAAGAAATGAAATTGTACTAAAACAGATGAATTTTCAAATCCCAAAGAAAAATTTTGAAGAAATAGTTGAATTTTCATCCAAACAAGATTTTAGTTCACTTTCCAATATCAAAATGTGAATTTTAAACCAAAATAAATTGTTCAGCTTGCACGAAAAAAATTGAATTTTCGATCCGGAAAGACGAATTTTTATCCAAAAAGTATGAATTTTCAACCAAATTGTTCACTTTTCAACCAAAAAGTGGTATTTTTATCCAAGAAAGATGTAATTTCTACTAAAGTAAGTGAACACCAAAATACGAATTTTCAACCAAACAGATGCATTTTCATCCAAAAAAGATTTTAGTTCACTTTCCAATATCAAAATGTGAATTTTAAAGCAAAAATAAATTGTCTGCTAAATAGTTGTATTTTCAACAAAACAGTAAAATTGTCAACCAAAAAGTATGACTTCTTAACAAAATTGTTAAGTTTTCAACCAAACAGTTGCATTTTTTCCAAAATAAATGAATATTTCTACTGAAACAGTTAAATTTTTTAGTCAAAACGACAAATTTTCAAAAAAATAGTTTTCATCCAAAAAAAGATATCATATTACTTGAGTTGAACTTTTAACCCAAAAACACGAATTTTGTAACAAAACAGTTAAAATTTTAACCAAGAAGGATGTCATTTTGGGAAAATTGTAGAATTTTCACGAAAATAATAGAATTTACAATTAAAAAGGTAATCTTCAGGAGGAAGTATTTGCGAATTCGCAAAAATTATGTATATGAGTGAAGTAGCTCCTCCGCCCTACCGTAAGAAATCGTGACAAAATGTCTCGACCTCCCCCCCCCCCCCTCCTTCAGCTGTTGCGTAATCTAAGGATGGTCCCTTATCAAAAATCCAGCGAGTGATGATTTACTGATGCAAAACGACACTGAAATTTCAATGCATTTTCAGTGATTCTTAATCACTTTTCGCGAATTCAAATCGTAATAAAGAAATCAAGAGTCATTGATTATCAATGAATTTTCAATGATTCAACTTTACAGAGTACTGTATAGATACATGCCACGGTAATTTCAAGGAGCTCCTTAGCTTTTTTTATAAACCGCACTTTATGGCCAGCCACGGGTATCAGACTCTCCAAAATGTAGTCCACACGAGCGATTTGCGACGAAAGTCGATTACCCTTCAAAGGCAATCGCGCTCAAAAAAGGGCAGGTGGGTTGGGACGTACAACTTTGGTGAAAGTTAAGGCGTAGGAAGGAACAGGGGATTGTTTCGAGGTCTAGTAACTCCTATTCTTGAACATCAGAACCATTCTATGTGAAAAATATTGGTGGCCCTTAGGAGGGCCGATTGTTTAGGGTCCTAAGAAGGGCTGGGGTAGAATGAGAGATTTGAGAAACACCCTCATTTCGGGGTCTCTCTCTTCTTTCCTCAGTGCAGGCTCCTTCATCTTTCCGGGGGATCCCCTGGAGAGAACTTCCTGCTCAAAAAGATTGACGACGTGTGTCTGTGGGCCAGGTCTAGGTCCCCGCTAGGCGGCAACTCCGGATGTCCCTGTGTGTGTGAGAGGGTTGGGTCCCCGCTGGGCGGCAACTCCAGATATCCCTGGGTGTGTGTGAGGGTTGGGTCTCCGCTGGGCGGCAACTCCAGATATCCCTGGATGTGTGTGAGGGTTGGGTCCCCGCTGGGCGGCAACTCCAGGTCTCCCCGTGAGTATGTGAGGGTTGGGTCCCCGCTGGGCGGCAACTCCAGATGTCCCCGTTAGTGTGTGAGGGTTGGGTCCCCGCTGGGCGGCAACTCCAGATGTCCCCGTGAGTGTTTGAGGGTCGGGTCCCCGCTGGGCGGCAACTCCAGATATCCCTGGATGTGTGTGAGAGTTGGGTCCCCGCTGGGCGGCAACTCCAGATATCGCTGGGCGGCAACTCCAAATGTCCCTGTGAGTGAGGCTGAAAAGAATACTAGGAAAATGTTCCCAAACCTACGTTAGATGCACATGTTTGATGACCTGAAAATGTTAAAAATAGAGAAGGGAGATGGGACAGGTTAAACAAATAATACACCTTTATTTTAAAATCCCAAGAAACGAGGTCGAATGTTTAGAATGCGTCGCAGAGCGCAACGGGTCCGTACCCAGGATCTGGGATGACGTGGAAGGACCGGGGCTGTACAGCCGAAGCGGCCACCTGGTCGTTCAGGGCCAGGGTGGCCAGACTTTCGGAAGCTTGTGTCGCCACCTTTTGGTGGGAAAATCGCCACAAATCGCCACAATTCGCTACAAATCGCCAACTTTGAATATACCTGTAAAAGCGCGGCAAAAATTTAAAACATAAATTTTATTAATTCATGTTTATTTATAAAAATAATTTTATTTATTATGATTAGGTTTAAATGACATAAACACACAAAATAAATAACAGAATAAAAATTTTTTTAAATAAATTTATTATTTAGTTAGAAACAAACATTTTATTCCTAAATAAAAATGAAACCGCTCGTTTGGAACATTTTATTCTTAAATTCGCTTGTTTTAAAAATTGTATTTCTGAATTAAAATCGCTCGCTGTCGCTTTTACTGTTTCATATTGATCTATATTAGGGTGGCCCAAAAAATCAAACTATTTTTTTTTCTAAGTCTCATGTGAAAATATGGTAATTTGGCATGCTTCAAGGCCCCCCTTGAAAGAACAGCTAAAAAAAAAAAATTTAAGAGGTCGCTCAAAATTTTTAAATTTCCAAAATCATCGAAAATATCATTTTTCTTCTTTTTTTCTGCTATTAAAATAATTAGAATCCTGAAATTTTTAAGTCGAAATTTTGATATTTAAAGGTAACTCTAGATTTTTTTATAGTTTCTAAGTAGAGTACCTTATACCTTTTCGAGCGACTTCTGCACGTGAATATTAACGACCTTTTTCTTTTTTTTCTTCAAGTTGACATACTGAATAATAGAAATAAGGCTAGAGGCCTTATTTAGTACGTCAACTAAAAAAAAAAAGAAAAAAGGTCGTTAATATTCATGTTCAGAAGTCGTTCGAAAAGGTCTAAGGTACTCTACTTGGAAACTTAAAAAAAATCTTGAGCGACCTCTAAATATCAAAATATCGATTAGAAAATTTCAGGATCCTAATTATTTTTATAGCAGAAAATAGCAAAATAACGAGAGAAAAAAAAATAGTTTGTTTTTTTGGGCCACCCTAATCTATATACTTTGTTCTTTAATTAGGAACAAAAATTTTATTCCTAAATTAAAATAAAAATGCTCTTTTTTAACATTTTATTCCTAAATTAAAAACGCTTGTTTTAAAAAATGCTTATTCCTGAATTAAAATCGCTCGTTGTCGCTTTAGTCGCTTAACGAAATGCATGGACAATCTATATCCAATTCACTGATAAAGTTTTGCAGTTCAATTTCGTCTCTTTTTGCTGAGTCATCCTTTTGTTGATCTACTGTTTCATACATTACTTTTGAATTGAAATCGCATAACATTTCGATAGACGGTACAAAATGTTGACAGCACGTTTTATTTGCATAAAAATGCATTTTAATTCTCAATATTGAATCTAATAATGCTATCAGCATTTTGTTGCGACATTTGGTTCTAACGCTGTTCATCGCAGAAAAAACTCTTTCGACAATTGCATTAGATGACGGAAGACTTAATAGAGTAAGCGCAAATAATGCAAGTTCGCGAAAAACAAATTTCCCACTTGCACTTTGAAATACATACACTTCTGGCCAAAACTTGTGTGCATCAACGAGCTCTTTGTTATCGAGAGTATCGGACCAATTTACGTTTTGCAGTTTATTGTATTGATTTTTAAGTAAACCCAAATCGTTTACATTTGCAAATAAGTTTAGAAACGGTAGATCTTGGAATCTTGCTCGCGTCAAACTCAAAAATACGTTGGGCGAAATCATTTTTAGTTTTTGAAAATGTTTGAGATTTTCAGGCAACCTTTTAGATAATTGCATGCATAACTTTTAAATGTAGTTAAATGCTCTGGATTCAATCTCAATTTTCTTCTCCTCACTTATTGAATCTTTGTACTTTAGTAATGCGTATTTATACTCAATTCCGAAATGAACTTCATTTACAGGCAAATAAGCTTCATCATTATCAAGTGCTCCAACGATTTCTTCAAAATTCTTTGAAATAAAACTAGCTTTTAATATTTTAGTTGCTAAAAATGTAATAAGATTGGCGAGTTCATCATGTGCACAGCCTGTATCAACACTCTGCTTTTCTTTTGGGACTTTCGGCAAACCAATTGTATATTTCCCTTAACAAAAATTCTATAGATGCAGGAAATTCATCAGCTGCAGCAGAGGCTGCTAAATTAAGTGCATGGCACACACATTTTACTAATTGTAACTTTGGGGCAACTTGCTTAAGAAGTGTATACAAAGAATGATTTTTACCACAGAGATTTGTTCCTCCATCTGTACCTAATCCTATTAAATTAGTGATAGGCAAATGTATGTCATTTAAAAATTGTGTGACCAATGAATTTAATGTATTTGCATATGCTTTATCAACTTCAATAAGTCCTAAGTAGTCTGTTGTAGTTTTATTTTGACTAGTACTAAAGTATTCAATACAGAGACATAAGTACTTATTTTTAAAGCTCGTGGATTCGTCAACAATTAGGGCGTACGGCATATTGCCGGCATCATTAACTAATTCTTTTAACATGTTAGGAGCAATCGCATACTTGATTACATTTGTACATTTTGTGTGGTGTAGTTTAAGATCAGACATTTCTAAATTTTTTTAAACTTCACACAAGTGATCCGCAGATCTTAGGCTACTGTGGCATGCCAAAAATACTGCTAATTTCATATCTCGAATTTTGTTACCTTCCTTCGAATTCGCGTCGCACATGTCAGATATTTTTCTCTGTTTAACGTGGATGCAGTCCATGTTTTGGACATGAGCAACCATAGTTGCGTGTTTTTTCAAGTCCTTGTGATGTGCTCTGTAGTTTTTACTGTATACCAAACAATGAGCTTGTTTCATGAAGTCTACTCTTGGTTAGCCAACCTAAAATATAAATTACTTACTTAAAAATACGAATATTCAAGTCAAAATTCAAAAGTAAACACGCGAAAAGATTGCCTTAATATACACGCACGTAACTTATTAGCACTCGAATTCCAAGAAAAAAATTACCTTTAGCCCATGTTTCTTTTTCCCAGTCAGGGTTATAATTATATTTCCTTTGTTTGTCATCTGAACTTTTGACTGATTTCTTTGACGACATTTTTTATTGCACACCCGTGTAGATATATGATCCTTTAAAATCAAAATAACTAAAAATTCTGCGACCTAATAACAGATTGCACTGTCAAATTAGCACTTGATATCCAACTGGTAAATATATGTACCAATTCCTTGCTGGCTCCCATCAAAAAACCTTGAAATCCATTCTTTAAATCAATGCATCCTGGTACGGGTTCCTTCTATAATTCTCCAGTTTCTATAAAAAAATAGAATATTATTTTAAGAAAGTATTTTAATTGAGGATGATCTTTAATAATTTTGCCAGTCTCCTCTCATTAAAGAAAATATGTATACACACCTCATTATAGTAGTAGCTCAAAAGAAATTAGATCATACACTTGACACATCTCACACAAAAATTAAAAAAAGGCGCCGGCATTCGACGACGAAACGGACAACGGACCTTAAACGCACATGGACACGACCAGACGTGAGACAACAGGCACAATGGACGCCATGTTCCAGTGTTCCACGCGACTGCTCCTAATTGGTTACTATTCGCGCGCAGTTTGAAATGTTAAAAAATATTATTTTTGTCATTTGTTATAAATAATGACGTATCCGAGTCTCGGATAAACAAACGAGAGTCACGGATACACTTCTATGTTCACTTAAAAGATTGAGACTAAAAAATTCTCATTTTGAGAACTTAAACAAACGAGATTTTACAAATTAAAACCCTCTGTTTTTCTGTGCGTATGACTGGTTAATTTTACTCCCCTTGTCCGCTATTGTCAGGCCTAGATAACCAATGAGGTAATTACTGACAACTCCGACCAATTAAGTTATTGGTCAAACGCTTTTTGCTTAAGTTGAAGTTCAACGACTTATATCAAAAGTTTCAATGGAAATTGACTAATAACTTATGTAATCGGATCAGCTCGCAATCATTCGAGAATTAGCATGAATATAAAGCTCTTCGGGAAATCGCCCGAAAATCACACCAGTTCATCGGAAAATCGCTCAAAAATCGCAAATCGCCAATCCGAAATTTTTTTTCGCCCAAGTAGTTGAAAAATCGCACAGTCTGGCCACCCTGTTCAGGGCTCGGTGAAGTTGTCGTTGGAAGGCAGCTCTACACCCTGCACATTGCGCGTCCGGGGTGGGTCACGATCCCTCGTCGACGGTCCGGCGACTATTCCGTAGTCGAGGAATGTCGTTCGGCGTTGGCTATTCCGTTGGACTAGGCTGTGTCTGGTACGTCGTTGGCGGCTATATATCGTCGCGGAGTCGACCTTGCGCGTCGTAGCTGCGATCAACGAGTGATGCCTGTGCTTACTTTTTCTTTACTTTTTAAAACCATTTTATTCATATCTTCATTGGTAAGTGTACATGGATGCTTACATATATACATAAATGAAATTCTGCGCCCAGTTCTCAGTGAACTCTGTAGAATATTTATAGCTAAAGGTGTAATTTATTGTAGTTACAGTGATTCGTTTCTTAATTTTGGGCAAAAAGGTCGGAATGTAAAAAACCCCATTAGATATTTATGTAACTTATGCTAGCTTAACCTATCTTAACCTAGAAATATCCTAATATGTACAGTATTAGCGAGATTCATAGTTTTCTGTCATAGATTTGTTGTAGTTATTATATTATGAGAGCGTAAGGTAGCTTGTGTTTCAATTTAAAAGGAGCATTATCTTTATTATATAAATAAATGTTTTTGAGTGCTACAGAGTTGCCTAATTGATAAGTATAAAATTTGCGAGTCATTTCAAGTATATTAATGGATATATCGTCTATTTCGAGTTCTTTCTTAATATCTATATTACGCTTTTTTGGGTTCGCGTTTGAGATCCGCCGTAGCAGCTTATTTTCTAGAGTTGACAGTCTTTCGATGTAACATGTAGAGGCACTGCTCCAAACAGGTACAGCGTATAATAATACTGGCTTGCTAAATGTTTTATGAAGAATAAGCTTGTTCTTAATGCTAAGGGCACTTTTTCCATTTAATAAGCTATATAATAAATTTATCATTTTATAACCTTTTGTACATGCTTCTCTAATATGTTGTCTATATAAAAGCTTACAGTCTAATATCATTCCTAGATATTTTGTAGATGTTTGGTGACGTATTGCTACATTCTCTATTGTTATTGAGAGGATATCCTCTCCTTTTTCTTTGGATTTCTTACTAAAAATTATAAAATCAGTTTTCGTTGCGTTAATTTCAATTTTCCACTTATGATAGTATCTCACTAATTCGTTTAAGTGCTTTTGCAGGTGCCTTAATGCCATATATTTTTTCCAAGAAGAAGCGTAGATAGCTGTGTCGTCGGCGAATATAGCTATATTTGTTTTCTTCTTTTTCTTAATGTCGTTGATGTCATATATAAACAAGATTGGACTTAATATTGAGCCTTGCGGTACGCCTGCTACAATTTTTTGTGGCTCGGATTTGAGATTATTGTATGCTACACAGAATTTTCTATTGCTTAAGTAACTAACAAGTATTCTAACTATGTACATGGGAATTTTAGGTTTCCTGAGCTTGTATATCAACCCTCTGTGCCAGACGGTATCGAACGCTTTTTCAATATCCAGCATTACTGCTGCTGTGTGTTTATTTAGATTAAATTGAGAAGATATATGATTGGTAAGTCTGGTTAATTATTGAACCGAACTGTGTTTTTGCCGAAATCCAAATTGTTCCGGTATGAGTAATTTATTTATTGCTTCGTGATTATTAATTCGGTTTAGAATAATTATTTCAAAAATTTTGCTTAGCGTCGGTAGCAAGCTGATCGGCCTGTAATTTTGTGGAAATAGCTTGTCTTTGCCTGGTTTTTGAAAGGCGAGGACATTAGCTATTTTCCATTTTTTAGGAAAATATGACAATTTGAAGCAAGAATTAAAGATATGCGTGATTTGGACTATTGCTTTACGCGGTAGGTTTTTAAGAATTGCGTTTAGGATACCGTCTGGATCAGGGGCTTTTTTAGATTTTGTTTGTTCAATAGATTTTTGTATTTCTACCGGTGTAGTATAATTTATAAGTTTTGTATCTATGCTAGTTTTTTAAATATTTTTGTATGTGCTGTTAACTAGTTTTTCAATTCTTCTGTTTGCCTTCGCTTCAGTGAGATGATGCAGTCTCTCGAAATGTTCTGCTAGTAAGTTAACTTTTTCTAGATTATTGTAAGTTATTCCATTTGGCCCGTAAAGTTTTGAAATTTTTCCTGTGTTAGGTTTTGTGAAATACTTGGCTGTTTTCCACAGGCTATTATTTTTGACGTTTAAATTTTTATTTCACTATTCCAGGAGTTGTTTGAGAATTTTGTAGTTTCTCTGTTAACTAGGTTAGACAAGCTATTTTTAATTGTCCTGAAATGATCTATTTTAGTTGTTTGGAAAAGTTTGCGTACTAGGTTCCGTTCTTTGATTAATTCTTGTATATTTGTTGGTAATGGAGTTGAATAATTTTCAGTTTTGAGTAGTGGTATTGACTTGTTGATAGCTGTATTTATTATGTAAGTTATATTCTTGACCGCGTCATTTATTGCTTTGGTGTTCATGAGGTTCGATTCTATAGTTATATTTTCGTTTATGTGGTTTCTAAATTTTTCCCAGTTTGCTCTTTTATAGTTCAATATCTTACGATGTTCGCGTTTGATTAATGTGTTGTTAATGGTTAATAAAATTGGAAGATGGTCTGAGTCAAGTTCGTCGAGTGTTTCTATTTCAATGTGTACATTAATATTTTTAACGATTCCAATATCGACAATACTGGGTTGGCAGTTTTGCATATATGGATAGAGAGTGGGGTTTTCTGGCGCTAGTATTCTTAAAAATTTATTATTTGCATAATCGAATATGGTTTTACCGTATTTATTTTGTCTAATACAGTCCCAATGGCTGTGTTTTGCATTAAAGTCTCCTATTGCAAGTATTTTATTGGATGAATTAAAGATTTTATCGAGATCAATGTGTTCTATATTCTGGTGTGGCGAATAGCCTGATATTAAGGTTAAATTATTTTCTAGCTTTATTCCAATGGTTTCAATTGTTTTAGTGTCAAATTCTAATTCTGTAAAATTAATATATTTTTTCACAAGAATAGCTACTCCTCCACCTGCACCATTCCCATTTCTATCTTTTCTGACTATTATGTAACCCGGAGTATGAAATTTAAATTTTTCTTTAAGTTTTGTTTCGTTAAGTAATAATATTTCAATTTTGTATTTTTCGAGAAAGTGCCTCATCTCTCCCTGCTTTTTTAAAATGCCATTGGCATTCCAATGAGCAATTACTAGATTATTCGGATTTCGCATTTGCAAATTTTAACATGTATTCAGAAACTATAATCCCTTTATCGATGTCGCATTCTGCATTATCTAATTCTATTTTAAGATTTTTAACTAACCTGAGTAGATTTGCTATGTTAAATTGCTCGTTGATTTCCTTCCAGAGGCCTACAAGCTCTTGAAAGTTCCGTTGGTCCTGGCTGTAATTTCTTGTGGTCTCTGCATTTTGGCTTGCTGGAGGTTGTATGGAAGTTCTGGGTGGGCTTCTAGAGTTGTTCCATATTAGACTTTGGTGTTCGTTTCCTCTGCCATCGCTGGATGTCTCCCCTTAAGTTGTTTCTTCTTGTTGAATTTTTTCTCGTTTGTCCATGCTTTTTTATGGCGAAGTGTCGGAAAGTCCGTTGGATCTGGCACTTGTTGTTTTTGTTGAAGTTTTCGGATTTGAATATTTTTTGAATTTCTTATCTTGAAGATTGTTTCCAGTCGTTCTTTATACTTTTGGCACGATGATGAACTGGCCGGATGATTTCCTGCACAATTTGCGCATTTCGTGTCCGCATCAGTTTTATCGCATTGTTTCGAAGAATTATCCCCGCTGCACTTCATGCATTTTGGTTTGTTGTAGCAATCATTTGTTCCGTGTCCGAATTGTTGGCAGTTGTAGCACTGCGTTACTAGTCTCGGGTTGTGATAGTCGTCCCATCGGATCCTTGTGTAGTAGATGATTTTTATATTTTTTATGTTTCGTATCAGTTCCCCTGTCGTTTCTGGTTTGAAGTAGACTATGTAGGGTGGATATTGTGGATTTTGCTTCACCTTCATTTGGATTACTCTTTTTGGGTCAAATCCTAGTTCCCTCAATTCTTTCAAAATTTCGTCAGATTTTGATTCGGGTAATCCTTTCAACACGAGTTTTTGGTCTTTCGCACTCTGGAGCGCATACGTGTGAAATGGAATATTGTTGTCCAGTAGATGGTTTTTAATCTTCTCATGATCCTTCAGTCCGGTAGGAAATATTGTTAGCTGAGTTGTTGTTATCTTGTAGGTAGCATTTTTAGTAAATAGCTTAATTTTGTTGTAGACGTGGATTCTGGTTTCATTATTTGTATTTGGATTTCCAAATATAATTGGTGGTACTTTTTCTTTCTTGGAATCCGTTGTTTCCGATGCGATAGTTTCTTTAGTTTTTTTGGCCACTGGTTCCGTTGTGACTTCCATGTTTTCTTCATCTGCTATAGATTCAGAGTCCGTGTTAGTCTCCAATAAGTTTTCCTTATGCCTCCTGTTTTTTCTTGACATTTTTAGATTTCTTCTTCTTTTAGTCAAATCTGATCGCAAAGTCTCACGCCATTTGCTTGATTTCTGCTGGAGCCTGTCTTCTTGTATGGAGTTTTTCAGCCATATGATTTTCTTCGTTGTTAAGTCATTTACCATGTGGCACTGTCTCTACGAGGACGCTCGTTTTTATTTATTAGAAAAAAGTTCAAACACTTGCACCCCGTCACTACGAGGACGCCCGTAGCGAATCACACACCTTCCTGCCCGTCACTACGAGGACGCCCGTTAAAATCGCGTAAGGAAACACTGCTCGAAGCAAGTACTCGCGATCCGAATCTGCGGGAGCACTGATATTTATGCCCGTACCCGCTGAGCAGAGCGCGCCAGTCGGGTAGGACATGGTGGGGGATGGGTTGCGGTTGGTTGCTGTGGTGACGCGCACGAGCCAACCCGTGCGGCATTCGTGGTAGTGGGGTAAATTCTGGATGTCGCGCGAGAAGAGAGGATGTCGCTTGTCGCGAAGTAGCGGTGGCGCGGGAAGTAGGGATATTCGGAAGACGATTAGCTCCTGGCAAAAAACGGGGATCTAGCAGCGTGGATTGGCTACCATCTAAAAACGGGGAATGTAGAACGCTGATTGGCGGTTGTCGTGGGCCCGAGCGAAATTGGCTGTCGCGAAAGGTCCTGTGCCCTCTGTAACGCATTCCATCCGACCTGTTAATTTATTATCTTAAATACATAAAACGAATACATATTTAATATTAACCTAAATAAAAATAAAAATAAGTTGAAACGTCGCGCGAAAGAAAGTTTAAGTACTTGTTAGAATTTGTCGATTACGCTGGCGGGCAACAAAAACAGTAAACCATTCTGGCAGCACTAATTGTTCGAGTGAATCCACAAAAATGTCTCGAGCTGAAATATTATTTAACAAGTTTTTATGGATAAGTTGGGTTCAGATGGGTGTCTAGTGATCAGGAAAATTCAAATTCCCGGGGTTTCCCGACCAGTTTGTACTTTTTCCTAAACTAACATACAAATAAATGGTGAAATTCACAAAATACATATACAAAACTCATGTCAGAAAGAAAACAATGATTCATTTATAGTACACATGCTAATCTTATCTTTTTTATATTTGTGAAATATATTTAAATTTCAAACCAAAAATTATGTTTATTGCGTTTTCTGTTAACACAAGCGGATTTGCGAAACTTTTAAACTCTTTTATTTTCCAAGAACGCATTTAAAGATTTTTAGAACTCTTGAGGAAGTATAAGAATATACTTAACTAAATAAAAATAAATATTAATTGAATTAATATTACTTATTAAAATTTTTTATTGGAATACGAGTGCTTTCACTTCGAAAAAATAATGAAAAAATATGACTATTCATAACTTTCAATAAATAGCTCTTTCTCTGATCAATTTTGACTTAAATTTCGACCAGCATTAACAGTCCGAACAAGACGATTGGAGTTACAATCTGCATATATGTTGTGGGCAAACCTAGGTTTCACCGGTCGTTTCGCAGATTGCCCGAGCGGTGTCCGGCAATGTACCAAACACTGCTTTACTTCGAGTTTGAAATATTGTTCCAATATATATGTAAACTTTATTATTAAATTTTTCACTCTCATCTAACAATATTAATTCATACATCAACCATTATAAAATATACACATACAATTCATTCAAATTCAAATAAAAAATACAGTGTTACAATTATGAATTACTTATTGCAATAGGGATTAGAGCCATGACATTTTGAAACTATATATATAATAACTAATATTTCCCTTCATGTATAAACTATGTGTAATTTTTCCGCCTGAGTAGTATGTACAAATAACAATTGAATACATATTATTAGGGAAGGAGCATATATCTTAGCTTATCTACTTCTTCATAACAATAAATAATATATTTCTTAGAGATCATCTAGTCTAGACGTCTGGATGACGCCAAAGCAATTAATGCTACAGCCCTATATGGTACCGGTTGTACAACATAATTGAAATAAATATATTTGAATGAATTTCCTCAGGTCTTTCGGTCTATTTGTTAATAAAACATCCACTCAGTCGACATTTTGTTTTATTAAAAAAAATCATCATTTATGCTACGTACGTTTCAACGCTACTGTGTGTATTTTTCAAGCAAACCTAAATTAAAGTGAAATATATATATATATATATATATATATATATATATATATATGTAATATAAAAATATACAAATCTATAGACCAAACAACATTTTTTCCAATAAACATAAACAAGGGTTTAAACAATTACCTGTAATATTACGGAGTGAAACATTTGAAACGAGTTTCTCTCTTGGAGTAAAAACATGTGAGATAATAAGTCAAATATTAGTGTCAATTTTAATGTCAAAACATTTTTAAAAAACCATGAAGACTAATTTTTTAGAAGCCCCAAAATTTAAGGGGACTTCAATCAAACCACTACATTTTTAATAGTATTTTAGTTCTTAATAGAGTCATATATGATCACAGAACAGGACGTAGGAACAACAAGGAATGACAAGCAAATTTATCTAAAAGCAAATATACAACCATCGACGACCTTTACGTATGTAAATTGAGAACTGAAATTGAGGAAAGCGCCAAGTGTGGAAATTTTGAATCCTTCGAATATAATAAAACTTCAGTAAAATCATCGTATAATACTTTGGTACATTTTATTTACATTCAAAATTTCAGTCTGTCGATTTATAGAAACTTTGTGATACTTATTAATAAAAATAGAGTATTTTTTTCTCTAACTAAAATTTGTATATTATTAATGTTGAAATCAAAATAATGATCAAATTTCCGAGCGCGTTGTGATAATCCTGTATTAAAATTACCAACTGTACAATCCCTTTTATGTTCAACGACTCTAGTTTTTAATCTTCTACCGGTTTCTCCAATATAAACTTTATCACAACATTTACAATTAATGAGATACACGACTCCGGATAAATTTTCAAAGCTATCTCTATCTTTCTTACTCAACAAATATCGATCAAGCGAGTTATTATTGTTAAAATAAACACTAATATTAAATTTTTTTAAAGAACTTCTCAACTGCTCAGAGAGACCTTGAACGTAAGGTAATGTAAGTCTATAATCAGAACTATTGTGAGTATCAAGCCATTTTTTTTTTTTTACTGGATGTATTATAAATCTCATGAATTCTTTCTTTAATAACATTATTTATTAAAGAAAGCGGATAATTATTATTTAATCGAGTGACTTTTAATTGATTTAGATTATCTTCTCTGAATTTTATGTCACTTGTCTGTTAGGGAAATTGTTACAAATATAATTTAAAATAATTCAAAAATAAACAAATTTAAAAATCTTGAGAAACAAGCTAAACTTGTAGGTAATTTTCAAAATGAACATAAAGACGTGCTTTTTTTGAAGACTGATAAAGGAAATAAAACAATTGCAGCTAATAGAGATGACAATAATAAAACCATTGCAAATATTCTCAATAATGATTTATTGTATAAAAATGTAAAAACAAGTCTTGTTCCGACTATGGAGGGAAAAACTAATGAAATTTTTAATACGTGGGAGAAAAAAAGACCAATGAATTAAGAAACTTCTAATAAATTAAAATCTCACAATAGTATCGTGGCAAAAGCTTATGCGCTTCCAAAAATCCACAAGCCTAGTTTAAAATGGAGGATAATTCTCTCCACAGTAGGGTCTCCTACTTATAATTTGGCCAGATTCATCTCAAATGGTTTGAAACCTGAGTCAGGTAAAACTAATACATTCATTAGAAATAGTTGGGATTTAAAAAAGTTGCTCAATAATGTTAAAGTACCTTCAGCACATTCTTTAGTCTCCTTAGATGTTGTTGCAATGTTCGATAGTATTCCATTGGATATTGCTTCAGAGTGTATAGAAGAAAAATTAAATCTTAATCGAACTTTAACAAAAAATGAATTTCTTACAGCGACCCGGTTAGATTTTAACAGCATGGTTTTTTCGTTTAATAATAAATATTATAAACAACTATCAGGTTGCCCAATGGGCTTCCCTTTATCTCCAATGGTATCAAATTTAGTTTTAAAAGATCTAGAAGAAAGGGCCTTTAGTAAAGTTAGATTTTACACCTATTTTTCATGAACCGTACGTTGATGATATTGTGACTATTATTCTGACTGAAAAAATTGATGTTTTCTTAAGTATTTTTAACAGTATAGAAGACTCTATAAATTTTACACATGAAATTGAACTTAATAATACCATCCGTTATCTTGATTTACATATTATAAAAACACAAACTGGTGATTTAATAACAAATTGGTTAAAAAAGCCTTCTTGGTCGGGCAGGTACATGAATCACAATTTCCAGCATCCTTTATGTAATAAAAATTATTTATATTATTAATTATTAAATTCTTGATAAATTATTAAAGAAAGAATTCATGAGATTTATAATACATCCAGTAAAAAAATAAATGGCTTGATACTCACAATAGTTCTGATTACAGACTTACATTACCTTATGTTCAAGGTCTCTCTGAGCGGTTGAGAAGTTCTTTAAAAAATTTAATATTAATGTTTATTTTGAAAATAATAACTCGCTTGATCGATATTTGTTGAGTAAGATAGATAGAGATAGCTTTGAAAATTTATCCGGAGTCGTGTTATTATTAATTGTAAATGTTGTGATGAAGTTTATATTTTGGTGAAACCGGTAGAAGATTAAAAACTAGAGTCGTTGAACATAAAACGGATTGTACAATTGTTAATTTTAATACAGGATTATCACAACACGCGTGGAAATTTGGCCATTATTTTGATTTCAACATTAATAATATACAAATTTTAGCTAGAGAAAAAAATACTTATAAAAGGAAAATGATTAAATCTATTTTTATTAACAAGTATCACAAAGTTTCTATAAATCTACAGACTGAAATTTTGAATGTAAATAAAATTTACCAAATTATTATACGATGATTTTACTGAAGTTTTATTATATTTGAAGGATTCCAAATTGCCGCACTTTGCGCTTTCCTCAATTTCAGTTCTCAATTTACATACTTAACGGTCGTCGATGGTTGTATATTTGCTTTTAGATAAATTTGCTTGTCATTCCTTGTTGTTCCTACGTCCTGTACTGTGATCATATATGACTCTATTGAGAACTAAAATACTATTAAAAATGTAGTGGTTTAACTGAAGTCCCCTTAAATTTTGGGGCTTCTAAAAAATTAGTCTTCATGGTTTTTTAAAAATGTTTTGACATTGAAATTGACACTAATATTTGACTTATTGTCTCACATGTGTTTACTCCAAGAGAGAAACTCGTTTCAAATGTTTCACTCCGTAATATTACAGGTAATTCTTTGAACCCTTGTCTATATTTATTCTAAAAAAATAATGTTTGATCTATAAAGTTGAATATTTTTATATTAAACACTAGGGCGTATCGAAAAAAATGAAGTTGTTTGGGCGAAGTTCTAATAGCAATGAGAACTTTCTTTTGGGAGTCAAAAACACTCCCCTGAAGTTTCATAAAAAAAAAATGCCTTCAAAAAACGAAGCACTTCTTCAAATTTGAACACAACAAATTTTGTTTTTGAAATTTAAATTATCAATAAAAATAGTTCAAATTAAGTCGATTTATACCTGTATATTCTAATGGAATTATCATGTTTAATTTCTCGACTATTTGACCATATAATGCGTGATATAAGTTAATCAGAATATATTTGCGATATGTTGCGTTGCAGCAATAATATATAAGGAATGTTGACATTAAAATAATTTTTATTGACTTTGAATTACAAGAAAATATTTAAAAGTGATATAAGGCTCTTTATTTTACAATAAAATTAATTTTCGGTATATAAATTATCAGAAAAAATAGTTCGAAGCATGTGGATTTGTACTTACATAGCAAAAAATGATTCAAATATTTTTTACCTTACCTAAGTGACCTTCAAATTTCAAAATATCGAAAAAATCGGCATATTCGCTATTTTCTTAGATTTACGGCAATTTTTTCGACTATTTGACCAGGAAATGTCTGATATTCGTGAAGAATAATGCATTTTTAATATATCACACCAATAATATATGCAGAATGTCGATACTAAAATCATTTTTATTGATCTTGGATTACAAGAAAATATCTAAGAGTGATATATTGCTCTTTATTTCACAACAAAATAAATTAACGGCATCTAAATAAGGTAAAAATGTTGTCAAGTGTACCTAAATTTACACTTGTACGGTGAGGAAGTAATTTGAGTAATTCTTATCCGGCCAGAATAACGTAGAGGATTAAAAAAACAAACAATTCCATTTTTTCGCCATTTTCCTAAAGTTATATGACTTATGAACCATGTGACCATCATACCATCAAATTGAATTCTGTTTTTTTTTTTAAATCCTCCACGTTATTCTGGCCGGATGATAATTATTTAAATTACCTCTTAACTGTACAAGTGTAAATCTAGGTACACTTGAAAACATTTTTACCTTATTTAGATACCGAAAATTAATTTTGTTGTGAAGTAAAGAGCAATATATCACTTTTAGATATTTTCATCTAATCCAAAATCAATAAAAATGATTTGTATATCGACATTCTGCATATATTATTGGCGTGAAATATTGAAAATACATTATTCTTAACGTATATCAGACATTTCCTGGTCAAATAGTCTAAAAAATTGCCGTAAATCTAAGAAAATAGCGAAAAAGTCCATTTTTTTCGATATTTTAAAATTTCAAGGTCACTTTGGTAGGGCAAAAAATATTTGAAGCATTTTACGCTATGTAAGTACAAATCCACTTGCTTCGAAATATTTTTTCTGATAATTTATATACCGAAAATTAATTTTATTGTCAAATAAGGAGCAATATATCACTTTCAAATATTTTCTTGTAATTCAAAGTCAATTAAAATTATTTTAATGTCAACATTCCTTATATATTATTGTTGCAATATATTGCAAATACATTCTGATTAACTTATATCACACATTATATGGTCAAATAGTCGAGAAATTTACCGTGAGTCTACAAAAATAGCGAAAAAGTCGACTGTTTTCGAGTTTTTGAAACTTCAAAGTCAATTAGGGAAGGTAAAAAATATTTTAATGGAATTATCCGTATACAGGTATAAATTGACTTGCTCTGAACTATTTTTATCGATAATTTAAATCTAAAAAAAAAAAATTTCTGTTCAAATTTGAAGAAGTGCTTCGTTTTTTGTGATTTTTAGCTATATCTACGATGCGGAGACAGAAGGAATGTTTTTTTCTTATGAAACTTTAGGGGCGTGTTTTTGGCTCCCAAAAGAAAGTTTTCATTGCTATTAGAACTTCGCGCAAACAACTTGATTTTTTTCGATACATATATGGGGCATTATTTCTCAACTGCCCCAACTTTAAAAGTCATGTTCT
>CAKNXH010061323.1:94365-121025 GCA_932178445.1 Andricus quercusramuli
CAAAGAACATGACTTTTAAAGTTGGGGCAGTTGAGAAATAATGCCCCATATGTTGAAAACTAAGGAGCCAGACAACTACGTTGGAGGTTAAGGCTCAAAGATTTTCAATACAAGTTTGAGTATAAACAAGGTAAATTGAACAGAGTGGTTGAGGCCCTGTCGGGAAATCCCGTAACCGGAGATGAGACTTCAGAATCTGAAGATTCATACTATTCGGACGATTACAACTCAGAACCAAAGATATTTTACCTAGATGCGGCAAGGGTCAGGAGTGGGGACGCCGAAAATATATAGCTAACTATTTTTCGCCTATATCGAGGTGCTGCCCTCTACAGCTTTTCATTGTTTCCATAGCAACCGCGTCAAAGGGCGTGAATGAGTCGCCGTCAATGATGAGAATGAGTGAGCCCACGAATATCCAGGAAGTACTATGACTTGAATTATGTACTTCGTGAGTTAGCAGAAGATTTAGAGGATCAATGGATACAAATAATTTGAATTTTATACTGCAGTAAAATATTAACTTTACGTAGACAGCATATATAGATTATTTACCAGAAATGTTTAATTAATTTAATTTAAATTAAATTTGAAGCGTAATTTTTGCAATTGAAGGGTGTCGCGGCAAAAGAATGAAGATCCATCGAGATAAATTTTTCAGGAGAGAGAAAAAACCTTCTCGAAAATTGAATTCTGAAAAAAATGAGAAAGTACATTTGAGATTTATGGAGCTCTACAGATCTCAATAAACAAAATTTAAAAAAAGTTTATTCTTTTCAAGATACATAGCGTCAAAAGTCGACTGCGGTCAAAACCGCGTAAGTCCATCGGATTTTTCATTTAAAAAAAAAATTTTATCTGAATTTCTAATAGAATAAAAAAAATAATAACGTCATTCGATTCTACGGAAGAAATCACATCAATTATATGCATTTCGCAATTTTTTCATGGACCCAATTGTTGACGAAGCATAAATAAACAATTAAATGTTATAGAATTTGTATTTATACTGCATAACAAGTTGGTTGGAAAAAAAAATTGTCCAATACATGGACTTCATGTAATTTTTTCCGCAGAATCGAATGGCGCTATTAGTTTTTTCGTATCTTACATTCTTAAACCATTTGTTTAAACAATTTTAAAGTTCAAATTTTCATCATCAAAATGTGCGGTGGAATTCTAGAGAATTTTTGAGTCAATAAAACGTATTCTGAAAAAGTGGCACTTCACAGTTATGCCGCGACACCCTTGAATTAGGTATTTTCACTTCATAATCAGCTAACTTCACTTCGTTAACTGCTGAGGGGAAAACAATGGGTCAAATGCATGGGATTCGCTCCATTTTTGCCCTATTTTGTTAATATCTTCGTAAGAACTAATTTTTTCTATATAAATGTATTTGAAAAAAATAGTTTTTATTTTTCAAGAAATATTCAATAAGATAATAAAATAGTAATAATTATTATTCATTATGAAGATATTACCTAAATAAAGTTTTGTCCCATGCATTTGATCTATTGTTTTATCCTCAGCACTCAACGAAGTGAAGTTAGCTGATGGTTGAAGTGAAAATACCTAATATTGCATAATTGAAAGTCTTGTAATTTAAATTTAAAAAAACTGCTTCCGAATTGAAACTTTTCAAATTTGACTTTTTTATTTGGAGCTGCTGCAAATTAAGGGAATTACCGAAAATTCCGAATAGATAAATTGACGAAGAATAGAAATATCGAATCATAAATTCTCAAATTTTAAAATTTCCAGAATCCAAAATTGAATGATATAATTTTCAAATTATATAATAAACGAATTATAAAAGTAATAAATTATTAAATTCCCTAAGTAATTAAGATTCAGAAATCAACATTTGCCGAAAATATATTTTAATGTGAATAATTAATTAAATAATTCGGTAAATAAATTATTAAATATTTCAAACTTCTTTGAAGTATCTAGCACATCGGAATTGATAAAATAATTCATAATTATTTTAAATATTCAGTCATTAATTTACTAATTATTGAAATTCGAATTTCGCGAAATCAAAAACTTAAGTTAGTTTAATAATTCGTTAATTGAATAATTTGGAAATATTATAGAATTCGATCAATTTGGATTTTTGAAATATTAAAATTCGGGCATTTATTATTCGGTGCTCATCAATTTTTCTATTCAAAATTTATTTTATCTTATATATTTTTTATGTGCTTCAATATTTTACTGCAATTAAAAATTTTATTTCTTTGGAATAACTTTAGATAAAAATCATAAAAATCGTGGGAAATTGTTTAAAATATTTTCAGAGTACTTGCTGAAATCTAAGAGTTTCTTTACACAGAGCAAAGTTCAAAATTCAAAAAATCATTTCTAAAAAATTATAACTCCTACCAACTGCATTTTTGTAACGTTTTTTTTTTTATTTTCAAATTAACTTTCCACTCAAAAAAAAGATTGAAAAGAGTATTTAATAATTATTTTTCTCCAAATGTATGTAATGTAATGGAATGTAAATGTATTATTTTTTTTTTAATTTTGTAATTTTTCTTCGTGAAAAGTTACCTTAAGAAAAACTTCCCGGCTACCAAACTTTTCAATGTTCAAAACTTTTAATTTAAAGTATTTTCTAACCAAACTAAAATTCTACATTGTGTATAGAATTACGAATAGACATCTCTATTTGTATAATTTTGAACAGAATATTCAAGGAAACATAAGAAGTAAAAATGGAATTGAAGTGAAGGGAATCAAAAGTCAAAATTAAGTTTTTACTGATGCAATTTTTAAAACAAATCATAGAATTTATTATGAATAATTATGTGAGTAAGTCAATTCGCGCAAAAAAAATCGATTACCAGAAAAAAAGAATGTTTAGAAATAAAAAATGAAATTTCAATAGATTCCCTGCTTCAAAAAATACTTTTTTCTTAATCATCTCCACTGACGTTATATTTTTCTCTTTTCAATAATCTTTGAAAACCTTCATAAGGATTTGCAAGAAAACTAACGATAAATCCTAATTCATTAAATTAATTATTTATGTAGGAAATAATGGAAAGTGAAGAGATAATAAATACACAAATTAACGGGTTCCGAAAATATAATTTCGTGAATTATAAAATCTCTGAATTTTAAAATGACAGGATTTTAAATTTACTACAAAACTAAAAATCTCAATAATCTCCGAAATTAAAATTTACGGAACTACTAATTGTCCAATTATCCAGTTTTACCAAATTCTTTAATTTCCGAAATTTAATATTGACAAAAATAAACAATAATTATTCAATATTTCTTTAATAACTAATTTTTTATTTCCGTCAAATCTTAAATTTCGAAAATTTACAAATGGTATGAAAATTTAATGTTTCGTTAATTGTATAATTAAAAATTGTATAATTCAAAAATTATATAATTCGCTAAATTATAATTTTGGATGTTTTTAAATTGGGGATTTTCATTTTTAGACAAATAAAAATCTTGTATCGTTATATTAAAGTCCTAAAATTTTATTATTCGTCACTTTGTATTTTCGAATTTTTTTACGTTAATTTGTGTACTCAGCATCTAATTTTGAATTATTTTTTATCATTCATCATACTTTTTATACTAATTTTAATTCGAATATTTAATGAGAAAAATGAAAATATGTGCAATTTATTGTCCAATGGTAAAATTGTCCTATCATTTATAGGTTTGTAATAAATAGAATGCTGAATTCATTATTATATTCAATGACTTCTTCATTTTGCTTCATCATAGAGGAAGCTTTGTAATGGTGACATTTTTCAAAATTTTTAAATTCATTTAATTAAACCCTCACTAATTTAAAAATGTCTAATAAAATGTTTTAAGCAATTGTCCGGATGTGTGTGTGTGTGGATGTGTGGATGTGTGGATGTCACGCTTTTTTGTGAACACGATAACTAGAAAACGGTTGCAGATAAATTGATAAAATTTGGAAAGCTTATTTTCCTCACTAATATCTTGAAACTGACCGAAGGATTTCTAAAAATATTTATTGCATTTTTTTCTAGCACTCAATAATATTTTAAAAATCGGTTTTTTATAGTAAAACTTTTTTCATTCGCATAATTCAAAGTTGATGCAAGAATATAAAAGATTCCTTGGTTTGGGACGAATCGATTGACCTATAATATTAATACATTTTATTGAAGAGTAGGGAAGTTGTGGTAATTTATATATTTTGAAAATCGGTTTTTTAAAATAAAACTTTTTTTCGCTAGCATAATTCAGAGTTGATGCAAGAATATAAAAGAATCCTTGGTTCGAAACGAATCGATTGACCTATAATAATAATGCATTTTATCAAAGAGTAGGGAAGTTCTGGTAATTTATATATTTTGAAAATCGGTTTTTTATAGTAAAACTTTTTTCATTAACATAATTTAAAGTTAATGCAAAAACAGAAAAGGTGTGTTGATTCGAGTCAAATCGATTGACCTATACTATTAATAAATGTTATTGAAGAGTAAGGAAGCTATGGTAATGCATAATATTTTAAAATACGGTTTTTTATATTAAAACTTTTTTCATTAGCATAATTCAAAGTTTATGCAAGAATGTAACAGATTTCTTGGTTTGGGACGAATCGATTGACCTATAACATCAATACAGTTTATTGAAGAGTAGGGAAGTTATGGTAATTTATATATTTTAAAAATCGGTTTTTTATAGTAAAACTTTTTCACTAGCACAATTCAGAGTTGATGCAAGAATATAAAAGATTCCTTGGTTCGAAACGAATCGATTGACCAATAATATTAATGCATTTTATCAAATTGTAGGGAAGTTATGGTAATTTATATATTTTGAAAATCGGTTTTTTATAGTAAAACTTTTTTCATTAGTATAATTCAGAGTTGATGCAAAAATATAAAAGATTCCTTGGTTCGAAACGAATCGATTGACCTATAAGAATAACGCATTTTATCCAAAAGTAGGGAAGTTATGGTTATTTGCATATTTTGAAAATCGTTTTTTATAGTAAAACTTTTTTCATTACCATAATTCAAAGTTGATGAAAAAACAGAAAAGATGTGTTGATTCGAAACGAATCGATTGACCTATAATATTAATACATTTAATTGAAGAGTATGGAAATTGTGAAACGGCATAATATTTGAAAACACGGTTTTTCATAGTAAAACTTTTTTCAGTTACATAATTCAAAATTGATGCAGGAACGGAAAAAATCTCTTGATTCGAGGCAAATCGATTAATCTATAATAATAATAATAATAATAATACACTTTATTGAAGATTAGGGAAGTTCTGCTCATTTATAATATCTGAATCATCAGTTTCACACAGAAAAACTTTTTTCATCGACATAATTTAAAGTTGATGCATGAATAGAAAAGACTTTTTGATCATAAATTTTCAAATAGAGTAATATTATGACAATTTTTGTGAAGAAATCATAAAGCTGGGAAAGGGATAGGGTGCGTCAGAACTTTTCCTTTCCCTTTTCCAGCTCAAAAAATTATTATTTCGAACGCAAGATTTAATTTGTCTGATTTGTCTTTGTATCTAAAACATTTTTTGTATTATTTTGTAATTTTTCATTTTTTGTAAATTTATATTTTTAAATTGAGCAAAATGAAGACTTTGGTTCGTCTATTATTGAAAAAAATAACTAATGCTTCCTCTATGAGGAAGCAAATACATTTGCTAACGGGAAGCAAAGTGCTCGTGAAATGAGCACCATATAATTATAAATAAAAACAAAGTGGAAACGCTGGAGATCGAATTCACAGCTAGTTTTATTACGTGCTATATTATAAGATATTTTTTTATTTTCCTTTCATAAGAGTAAATTATATGTACTACAAGTATTCACAGATATGAAAAAGGCCGTTTCAGTCCTTTAATATACATAAATAATTCATAATAATGCAAAAATTTTAAATACCCACTCGAAGTTTATTGCGCCGCCTTGCGGTATTTGGTTGAAACAATCCCTTTAAACGAAGTGGCAACGCCGAATTTAGCCGAAAAGTAACGAATAATGCCGAAGCCACAAAACTGAAGGTAGCGCCGCCCTTGTGGCATGTGGCCTAACTAGACCCTTGCCGCATCTAGGTAAAATATCTTTGTCAGGACCTTTTCAATCCTCCGTCAGAATAACTAAACCATCGAAGTCCGCTACGGATTCTATACAATCCAATGATGAAAAAACTCGGGTGCTGGTAGTCCATGACCGATCAATAATACATCGCGCTCTTCCAGTGACACGTGCTTCTATTAAGTAACAAGAAGATAAACAGAAAAAGAAAGTCGCTACTACCCCTGCACTAGCGTTGAAAGAATCTGTATCTTCAAAGGACACTGAGCGTTCAAGGAAAGTTCAACAGGGAGAAGGGACCTCGACCATCATGTCAAAAGCTGTGGGAACTGATTCAACTATATTAATATCTTCAACAGTCCTAGGAAAACCTTTCGTTACGAGATCCTCTCTCAAACCTGCAAAAACCAATCCCAAACCTTCTCGGACATCTCTTAAACCCCGAGAATGGCAGAAGGGAATCTCCACTCTGATCGATTCTGATGAGTCATACGTGCCTCCTGCAGCATCTTATCGACCACCAAATCCAGATAAGAGCTGCATCGGAGAAAGACTAGTAAGAAACAGGGGTCCACCTCAAGGTCTTAACAACAATTCCGATAAAGGAGATTCTTCAACCACGGATAGCTCATCAGCAGATGATGACGACAGCGACGATTCTGAAGCCACGGTATTTCGGAAGGCTTACAGTGTCTTACCAAGTTTGGAACCATCCAAGCAAATGGATTTTAAAACAACCCCTCCTCCCAAAACTGCGCCTCTCAAGCTCCCACTTCAGAATCCCCCATTCCTCCCTCTACATGAACCATTCGTGGACGTGTATGTGGATGGCGCGAGTGTTTTCTATAAAGGTGCTCAAAAGACTAGGGCAGGAATAGAAGTATGGTTTGGCCCAAATCACCCTCTAAACATTTCAGGGCAAATCCAGGGTCACGAAACAAATAATTCCGCCTAAATACAACCAGCTACTGCAGCTGCTCGAAAGGCAACCGAAGTTGGAATAACCAAATTAAGGATCAATACCGATTCAAAATTTTTGGTAGACAGCGCAACTGAATGGATCCCAGGTGGGAGCAAAATGGTTGGAAAACCTCAGAAAACAACCCAGTTATGAACAGCGCTGAATTTGAGTAAATGAACTCTGCCCTTAGCTTTCTTGAAGTAACCTGGAACCATGTCCGAGGTCACAAGGGGATTTATGGAAATGAAATGGCCGATCGATTAGCCCGTGAAGAAATCGGAGAAAAATTCTTTTCCAGACTAGAGGATCCCGCAAATGAAGAGGAAACTTCTGCCCTCAACTCACCGATAACTGATGTCGCCCCACCGATAGAGGATAGCGAGGAAACTGACTCCGAAGTAGATGAAGGTTATTCAGGGAGTTTGCGGGATTCCTTACAGAAATGCTTCTCCAAATTCGCTAGTTCTATCGCAAAGAGATGGTCGGGTAAGGGCCAAGAAAAAGAAGTTAGTGACAATCATCTCACATTTACAGCCGTCTCAGATGGCGAAAACGATGAAGATTTCTTACAACAATTAGAGGCCCTCGACCACTGCACAGGAATAGATGATGACATATTCGCCACACGTGTAACGAATTTTCTCCAGACTTATGAGAAAAAATTGGAAAAACAGAACACGGATGAGGAAGTCGATCCGGATTTCCTAGAAAATACCCAGAAGCAGCCTCTTAATTCTACTAGTGCCAGCCCAACAAAAGTTGACACTATTCAAGGAATTCCTGAATCGCCACCAAGAGAAAAGCCATTTTCCGGGGTGGAACTCAAGAGTACCGTGAGATTTGAAGGTTGCCCTGAAGAAGCAGAATCCCCCATGGTTGGAACACAACCCTCAAGAAGGTCCCTATTTGTCACGCCTGGAGTACACGTAACTCCACAAGCACAATCTACCCTTTTTTCAGAAACTGATTCTGAGAAAAGGGACGGATTAAAAAAAGAAACAGACGTAAGACCGAGAAGAATACAACAAGAATCAGTGCCCAGTATCAATATTAATTTCCCTAATGCCTTCTCAACTTCAATGGTCGAAGCGACCGTCCCGTATATCGATACTCTATCACCCCCACCATCGCCCCCGCCAACAGATAAAGTGGACTCAAGATCAGTCACAATTTGTGCAAATCGACCCAACATCCTCCATAAATGGAGACAATCATTAACGTACAACGTGATATTTGCGCTCATTTTATCGCGGCAGATTGCGAACCTACAGGCTCAATCGCCAAACTACTGATAGCTACTAATCGTCTTGATCCACATGACCTTTGGGAATGCCGTCCCAGAAAGGGCCAGGTCCCGGTTACTCCTTCCGGTCGACATAAAACGTAAACAATAGTCGTGAAAACCCGACATGACGCCGGAATAGACTGGAATGATGTGACTCAAGGATTAAAAAACCTCCAAATTGCCCTAAAGCGCGAAGCGAGCATACGCGCCATAAAGCCATAAAGCCTCCGCGAACAGGGATAATGCTGGCATCGTAGCAGTCTAGCACGTCATTCTTAAGTTGATCCGTCCACTCAATGTGGTCGTTTCGCGGGTTCGTCGTCATGTTTCCATCTAAATTATTTTCAGCATCCCGAACTCTAGGATGATCGGCATTGTTTGCCGACCCATTGTCGGGTGCTCTGCGCGTTCGATCGTTTTGAACCGCATTTACAACATTTTGATGTCTTGGTGGTTTCATTGTTGTTCCCACGAGCAGCGAGGGAAAGGGTTCGTCCATCCGTGTAGAGCCCCGCGTGCAAGGATAAGGCTGATACTCTGAGAGATCGCCCAGTACCCCAGGGTCACCGTTAAATACACCTTACCCCGGTGCCATTCAGCTTTCGGCACGTTCTTACGCCTTCGCTTAGGGGTTATTCCTTCGGACCATCCATGGACAATTGTCCGCGACAGCTTATTAATTATTGTAACCATATTCAGCAGAAACCCTTGGTACAGGGACCCTCTATCCGCAACCCGAGGACGCGTTCGCTGGCTTTGTCATAGGCTTTTCTGTTCTATTCCAAAGGAATATAATATAATATAATATTCAGGGTGTCCAAAAAGTAACGAAACACCTAAATAATTTTCCAGGTAAAATATTTTTCGAAAAGGTGAAGGTCATTCTTGAAGTAACTTTTAACGAAGAATCCAGTGGTGGCCTTGAATTTGACCCTGAGCTTGACCTTCAAGGTTATTTTAAGGTCAACTTTGTTTTTTAAATGGGAACCCCTCTTTTTGACAACGGCAATCGAAAGAGCGGGAAATTTTGCATCCAAAAATGTATTGAGGTCATGGGTCAAGGATGACCTTGAGCTTCAGCCAAAGGTTTTCAAGCTTGACTCAGGTGTGGTCGGGTCCAATCTGTACTGCTTCAGCTCAGGTGTTTACGAAACTGGTGGAGGTCGATTGCCGTTGTAAAAAATAGGGGTTGCCAATTAAAAAAACAACGTTGACCTCGAAATAACCTTGAAGGTCAAGCCCAAAGTAAAATTCAAGATCAACACAAGATTCCTCGTTAAAAGTTACTCCAAGAATGACCTCGAAGTTTTTCGTAAACACCAGAGCCGAAGCAGTACCGATTGAACCCGACCCATACCTGCCTCAAGCCTAAAAACCTGCGGCTAAAGCTCAAGGACATCCTTGACCCATGACCTAAATACAAGCTTGGACGTAAAATTTCCCGCTCTTTCGATTGCCGTTGTCAAAAATAGGGGTTCCCATTTGAAAAAACGAAGTTGACCATGAAATAACCTTAAAGGTGAAGCTCAGGGTCAAATTCAAGGTCACCACTGGATTTTTCGTTAAAATTTACTTCAAGAATGACCTTGACCTTTTTGAAAAATATTTTACCTGGAAAATTATTTAGGTGTTTCGTTACTTTTTGGACGCCCTGCATATTATATTATATTCCTTTAAAATAGTACCGAAAATCCTATGACAAAGCCACAGAACGCGTCCCAGGGTTGCGGATAGAGGGTCCCTGTACCAAGGGTTTCTGCTGAATATGGTTACAATAATTAATAAGCTGTCGCGGACAATTGTCCGGGGATGGTCCCGAAGGAATAACCCCTAAGCGAAGGCGTAAGAACCGTGCCGAAAGCTGAATGGAATTTTATATATATATATATATACAGGGTGTTTTTTTAACTTGAGACAACAAAATATCTCAAAAAACACGCATCCTACGGAAAAAATGTCTGGAATAAAAACTTTTTATTTTCGAGGGGGAAAAAAGATGTGTTAAAATTTACCCCAACCCCACCCCCATAGGAGGCAGAGGTGGGGATAACTTTGTAATTTCAAATGGCAACCCCAATTTTTTATCACAGATTCAGATTCTCCTTTACGAAATACGTAAGTTTCATTCGGAAAATTTGTTTTGATTCGCGATAGATGGCGCTGCAATTGCGAAAAATGAAATTGTTTACACTACTTTTAGCTCTACCCAGGAATAACTACGCGGACGTATTAGTTGTCTATTCCCTTCGGGGTGCTTAATTTCGGTGAGTCCCCTTGCCTCTCACCATCCATCGGGGTGCTTGAACTTTTGGCAACGGGACAGTAAAAGTGATAAAACTGTCGAAAACCATTCCCGAATGCAGTTGGTTGACGACAGTCGATTTTGGATGTAGACATTACATATCATCGAGTCTCCACTGTCTACAATCCTCGACGTCATTCCGGCCGAGCGATAACCGCGTCTGTCCGTGCTTAACGTTTATTCATTAGGAAGGTTGATTGTGTTCATTTGATTTGGGTGTGTTGGTTGCTTTCGTTTGGGTTATTGTTGTTGGTCACGTTCGTTTGAGTTGGTTTGGGTGTCGTTGTATTTCCTCATTACCTTACTTCATTACTTTTACAATGGAAATTCTATCTCAACAACAGAAGATTGAAATGATTCTCATTTATGGAGAAAGTGGCAGGAATATCAATGATGCTCTCACGCTTTATGCTCAACGCTTTCCAGAAAGTGTTCCTTCACGCGCTTCTTTTTACCGGGTTGTCCGAAACTTCATCACTGACGGAAGTGTACAACCGAAAAAAAGGAAGCGTCAAGTAACAGTTACTGGAGTTGATAATGATATTGCAATTTTAGCTGCAGTCACTCATGAAACTTATGTTAGTACTCGAGAACTAAGCCGCGATTCCGGAATGTCTCTATCCAGTGTTTGGAAGGTATTAAAACGTAATAATTATCATCCGTATCATATTTCACTGAATCAAGAACTTCATGGAAATGATTTTCAGAACCGAGTGACATTTTGTCAATGGGCGGTTCAGCAGATACAAGGAAACCCGAATTTCTTTTTTCTAGTACTCTTCACAGACAAGTAGTCTCTCACAAACCATGGTAACGTTAATCGGCACAACATGCATTATTGGAGTGTCGAAAATCCACATTGGTTGCGTGAAGTTGAGCATCAGCGTCCATGGTCCGTTAACGTTTGGTGTGGAATAATTGGAGATCAACTTATCGGTCCGTATTTTATTGATGGAAATTTGAACGGTGAAAAATATCGTGACTTTTCAGAAAATCAACTTCCAATATTGCTGGAAGACCTAAGCTTGGAAGTGCGAAACAACATGTGGTTTCAACATGACGGTTGTCCAGCACATTATGCGGCAATCGCGAGGGAAGTACTCAATCGCGAATTCAATGGACGATGGATCGGTAGAGAAGGTCCAGTAAATTGGCCTGCCAGATCGCCAGATCTTGAGGCGCCGGATTTCTATTTGTGGGGTTATCTAAAGAATCGCGTGTATCAAGAAGTGCCCACAACTCGTGATAACATGATCGAGCGAATCAGGTCTGCTTGTGCACAAATATCACCAGACACAATACGCAGTTGTGTGGAATCTTTCAAAGCTCGGATTAACAAGTGCATCGAAGTGCGAGGACGCCATTTTGAGCACTTATTGTAAAATAATTAATCGAAATCAAGCATCCCTTTGGTGAGAGGCAAGGGGACTCACCGAAATCAAGCACCCCGATGGATGGTGAGAGGCAAGGGGACTCACCGAAATTAAGCACCCCGAAGGGAATAAACAACTACTACGTCCGCGTCGTTATTCCTGGGTAGAGCTAAAAGTAGTGTCAACAATTTCGTTTTTCGCAATTGCAGCGCCATCTATCGCGAATCGAAACAAATTTTTCCAATAAAATTTACGTATTTCGTAAAGGAGAATCTGAATCTGTGATAAAAAATTGGGGTTGCCATTTGAAATTACAAAGTTATCCCCACCTCTGCCTCCTGTGGGGGTGGAGGTGGGGTAAATTTTAACAAATCTTTTTTCCCCCTCGAAAATAAAAAGTTTTTATTCCAGACATTTATTCCGTAGGATGCGTATTTTTTGAGATATTTTGTTGTCTCAAGTTAAAAAAAGCACCCTGTATATACACATATATATATATATATATATATATACCGGGTGTCCCAGGCCACCCGTCCACCCTTCTTAAAATGGAGGGAAGTTAGTTTTTCGGAAACCGCAAAAAAATTTGATAACCAAGTCGGGCGTGCTCTACGTTGAGGTCATATTATCCACTTCCGGATTCAACCGGAAGTGGGTGAAACAGACCGAAACTTCATTTTTTCAAATGGAACATGTATATTTTTATGACGTATTTGGATTCTGCGCTAAAAAATATGTAAGTTTTGTGTTAATTTTTTGTTCTAAAACCGGTTTCTTGACCTCAAAATGACCTTTGCATTAAGCGCATGATCGATTTGCATGGAACCCTTCTGATATCGAGAAACCGAATTTTTGAGAAAACAGCAATACATTTTAAAAGTAAATTAGGTGCGGGCTTTCGATTAGTGACATTCACAACTTCCGGTTTGGACCGGAAGTGAGATTTTCACACCGGAAGTTCGTTTTCTTAAGCCTAATCTGTACATTTTGATGACAAAGTCAGATTATACGACAAAAAATACGTAAGATCACAGTAAGATCTGGGGATCGAGGTGGATAATTGACAGGGCTGTACTTTCCTTTGTTATGATGGGATTGCACAATGCCATCTGTCCTTATTCATCTAGGCAGGCGCGAAAAAACTTTCCGAGAATGAGGAAATCTGTTAGGAAAACGTTTTCGCCACAGTCTCTCAGCACCAGCGAAGGACCCAGCTTCAAAATGAACTCTCAGCATATCGTGCGCCTCCGCATTCGAATACACCATTTCTGAGAAAGCTTTATTTAATTTATAGTCTGGTACGGAATATCCAATCGATTGAAAAATTGTTCTATTAAAATCAAACTTACAAGGGTAGGACGCTAGCATCAAATTTTCGCTACCATCATTCTTCAAGGTAAGTTTGAGTCGAATAATAGCTATTTACTTGACAAGTGTGGAAAGTAGGCAGTTCCCGATGAGTGTGAATTTGACGTCACGAGCCGAAGGCGAGTGATGACATCACACGAATCGGGGATTGCCTGCTTCTCACATGTCAAGTACAATACTTTTCACAGCGAGTCTAAGGAAAAAGTTCGATTTTCGGAGTGAGATTCTCAATAAATAAGTGAATTTGTTTATTCATTTATTTTGATCACTATCTTTTGCGTTTTTATTTGACCTATTCCTGGAAAGCACGATGACGAAGTAACAATTCCACACTCTAAAAATCACCATATACCTAGCTGCTTACTTTGGAAAAATAGTAAGCGGAAAGTCAGTAATCGTTTTATAGTTGAAACATACGTATTTTTTGTCGTATAATCTGACTTTGTCATCAAAATTTACAGATTCGGCTTGAAAAAAACGAACTTCCGGTGTAAAAATCTCACTTCCGGTCCAAACCGGAAGTTTTCAATGTCACTAATCGAAAGCCCGTACCTAATTTACTTTTAAAATGTATTGCTGTTTTCTCGAAAATTCGATTTCTCGAGATCAGAAGGGTTCCATGCAAGTCGAACATGCGCTTAATGCAAAGGTCATTTAGGGGTCAAGAAACCGGTTTTAGAAAAAAAAATTTCCAACAAAACTTACGTATTTTTTAGCGTAGTATTCAAATCCGTCATAAAAATATACATGTTCCATTTGAAAAAATGAAGTTTCGGTCAGATTCACCCACCTCCGGTTGAATCCGGAAGTTGATAATATGACCAAAACGTAGAGCATGCCCGACTTGGTTATCAAATTTTTTTGCGTTTTTCGAAAAACTAACTTCCCTCCATTTTAAGAGGGGTGGACGGGTGGTCTGGGACACCCGGGATAATATTCTGGATCTTTACATTTACTAAAAAGGACGTAATGCTTTAAATACCTCTAGACGATACTAGAAGAATTTACCTGCTCACACGAGTATGAGGACTTTTGTTTGAATAAAGCTAATCTCGCTCTCTTCAACGTAAAAACATCAAACAGTTCTAGAGCTTGCCGGTTACTCCCGCAAGTTCATCCCTGATTTTTCAATTATTTCAAAACCTCTTTCATTCCTCTCGAAAAAAACGTACCTTTCAGATGGACAAATTGTTAACAGGAATCCTTTGATAAATTAAAAAGAATTGTGTGCCCTTATCCTCTATTGCAATACCCAGCCTTCAATAAATGATTCATTATTCCCTGTGACGCTTCAAATTTCGCCATTGGCGGGACTTGGAATGGAAGCTTCTAATGTGTCCCCTAAGGGTTTACATTGTTCTTGTATCTCTTCCCTATTCCTTCACACACCCCCCACACACTTACTTGGTGATGGGAGGGGGACCTACAGTTTAAGGTGGGTTCCGAACCACCAAGAGCAACAGCCTTAAGTACTTAGAGAACCTTTTTCTCTAGAGGTACCGGTCCCACGACTCTCCGGAGATGAACAACTCCCTTGCTAGGCAAGTGTTCACCGCATGGGCCACCGAGGCTCTTCCAGAGTGCGAGGCGGGAATCGAACCCGCAAGCCGACGGAGTGGGTCCAAAGCCTATGCCTTAACCCCCACGACTATCGTCCCACTCTTTATTGGCGGGACTTTAGATCAAGATTTTGATAGAAAGATCCTCTCGGTCGCTCATGCCTCTAGACTCTAGAACGTTATCAGATACTGAAAGGAGTTTTACTTGAATATCGAAAAACAGTTGCTGGCAATTTTGTTCTTAGTAGAAATTTTGGTTTGTACTTGTATGGGAAGCAATTCACATTATAGACTGTCCACATGCCACTTGTATGGCTTCATAACCAGCAAAATTTTGAATTCAAAGTTATTGATTATTTGCTTATAATTATGAGATCGTTTACAATAAAAGGGCAACGCAAATTTGAATGCAGATGCTTTCTCTTGAAACCTGTTCGATGATGAAACACAGGATCGATGCGGACTCGACTTCGTAGCTACGAGTCTCCTTACATTCCCATGCACAAGGTGATGATCTCTTTGAATCGAACACCCGTGTTCCTTCATTGCCTATCCGAAGAAAGAAAAAAATAGGTCGCAGCGAGAATGTTTTTTCCTCGAGGCAGATTTAAAGAATGAAAATAACGATTTCATAAAGTATATATATTTCTGTTGCAAATTTATTAAGGAGAAAATTCGAGAACCAGATTCTGGGGACGAAGCCTTTGAGACCGCGGAGGAAAATAGTGATGATGAGCTGTATCAACTCATTGGTGGGACTAACAGTTCCTGCGGTCGTGGGGCGATCCCGGTCGATGATGGCAGGGAGTGCACTACTCACGCCATGGGTGAGGATGGGACCAACAGTTTCAGCGGTCGTGGGGCGATCGCTGTCGATGATGGCAGGGATTGCACTGCTCACACCGTAGGTGAGGCCATATGTATTATTGTTCAGTCTGATTCGGTAGGTCGTGGGGCGATCCCAGTCCATGCTGGGACTGCACTACTCACACCTATGGCTGATGAAGACGATGTTGAGAGCCGTGGGCCCGTCCCTGAAATCTGGCTTAATGAATTAGGAGATTGTGAATCTGATGATGAAAACACTATTAACAATTTTAAATTCGGCTATATTTTACGAAAATAATCGGAAGCTGAATTAAGAAAAAAAGGGATTCAATTTTGACAAGCAATAATTTAAGACATCAAGATTTGAAGGAGAACAAAATTGAAAGAGAAACTCTGTTGTACTTTCCAATATCATGAAACAACCCAGAACGAAACAAGATTAACGTGACTGCTGACAAAGACGATACACAACAGGATGTAAATTAACTACTGAAACCGGAAATGGGCTCAATCAGATCTTCTGGCCATCGATAGAAGCTGAGTTTCGAAAGCTTCTCCATCAGGATGATTCCAAGATAACCATTTTCCGTTTGAGTAGATAAAAATTCCATCTCAAACAGATCGTAAAAAATAAAAATAAAATAATCCGCGAAAAACCCTAATCATTTTGATTTTATTCTTCTTCAATAATTTACTTATGTTTTGTACTTTATTTCTCATTAACTCAAAAAAAAATTCACTCTAAATTCACTCTAAATAACAAGTTCTAAAACTAGTACAATTATTCTATTAGCTCTTATTTTGAAACAAAATTTGTATAAGAACTTCATTCAAGTTTTAGATTATATTTAAATACCTGAGATGAGTCACGTGTTTAGTGTTTACAATAGTATGTCACGAGGGATCAACAAATTGAAAATTTCACTCGCAAAATCATTTTTTTTGGAGTCTTGTAGGAGGTTTCAAAACATTTTTCCACATTTACCTTCGAAAAATTATTATTAAGGGCGAAGATGTAACGAGCGACTATTGCGACTGATTTTTGCTCCATCTCATTCGACTAAATTAATCGAATCTCTTCATTCGGGAACTTTTAAATAAATTCGCTGAAATATTTATAATGCTTCTACCGTGGGAAGATGTTAGAATCTGTTGAAAAGCGAAATTCTCACGTACAGAATAAATAATAATTAGGAAAAGAGCTTGGGGAAAAGGCGTACATTTATTCAAGAAATATGGTATTTTATTTACTTTTAGAAATAAACTCGAAATATGTCTACGAGTGGTCAACATCTGAAAATTGTAAATTTAGCTTTAAGACTTTTTGTAAGACCTGAATTCTTATGTACTAGAATTAAGGGAGAGAAACTAAATCTGGATAGTAGGATAGAAAATAAGGAATTTTTAGAGGATAGGGCCTTAATGTGGCTAGGATTAATATATTCCGTAAAACGGCAACTTTTTGTAATCTGCTTAGGGCTAGGTTGAGCACGTACAGGAAAGATATAAAGTTTATTACTTTTATGAGTGAGAAAACTCTCTTTCGCCTACGATATCCGAAGAAATACCGGATTGGCCCGGAAAGGTTGGGGTTTCTTCGGGGAGGGTCCTTTTTCAGTCGTGTAACTTCGGAAAGTGGGCCCACCTCGACGGGGCCTGACACAGAGAGTGGGGATGCTGGAGAGCGAGTCATGACTGAGTGAAGGGTAAAAGAACGGAGACTCGTTAGATATTATTCTACTCTGAAAACAGCTACATGTTCCCTCGTTCAACTGTAGATTTTGTACTCGGAAATAATAATAATTGTAGCAGAGATTAGAATTAATAAAAAATTACTTCCAGTTCATGTTTACTTGAAAATATAAGTTCCTAATATTGCAATACTCATATAGCCACAGAATCTAAACTTTCTAGGTGGACCGCTATAGCTGTTGCGTCTAAACGAATAAGCTGCACAAGCAAACCAATTATACGAGATATACTGTCTTATCATGACTGCTAGAATGTTTACGAAATGGTGGCAGATTTTTCTCCCAATTTTTCTGTCTGCCGGCGATAATCGGTTTATATATCTTAGCTATCTAGTTCGCAGTTCGATCTAAACTTTATTAAAAATTCAGCTATATCTCTCCAGCAATATATTTCTAGCTACAACAGCTATAACATTTTTTAAGTGTGAGTAATAGAAATAATAAATGTAAAGTAATTGAACTGCCGTATCGTGGAACGGAATATATGTAAAAGATTTTTCAAGGAGTGGGATGGCCCATGGCAGTGTTTGAATACATTTTTGAAAATTTTTTGCACATAAGTAATCTCATAGGAAATTTTAATTTACTTTTTTCCCCCAATTGGAAAAAGTTATAACTTTCTCCGTTCTTGAAATAAGTAGGGAAATAAACATTTGCGCAGAGCGTTGAATTTTCTTCTCTTCTGACTTCAACTCGCTCTAAATAACACTGTTCGGTTCTTTAAAACAATTTTAAGGAATCCGTGTGCTCATTGAAAAGATGTTGAAAATATAAAAACCGAGGGGCTATTCACTGAGAAATCATGTGAATGCGACTCCAGAAATCGCAAGGAAATCCTTAGTGGAAATCCTGGACTCCCAGAGCAGTCACTGGCAGTCAGTGGGGAATCTCGGCAGTCAACGGAAATTTCAGATATTCTAGTTCGTACTTGAAGCTGCATTCACTCGATTCCGGTTAAGTCGGTTATCGCTCATTTTATTCAGTCTTGCGCAAGACGGTATATTTACTGTCAAAGAAATTTGAAATTTTTTTTCTTCTTTCTTCGTTCTGCATAATATTTTGCATATAATGTGACTCTGAATGTGATGAAATTGCGAATATTTTTGGCAGAAATTTAATTGTAAAGAGAAATAATACTGGATAGCAGATACATACGAGCACCATCTTAAAAAATTAAAAAGATTTACTAAAAAATACCTACTATAAAATATATGTAATAACCTCTCTAAACTAATAATGTTTGATTCCACTTAAAATCATACAGAGGGATCTAGCTCAGGGTGTCGTAATAAATTACTTCGAAATTGGTTATTATTCAAGTATAATAAGGAGTCCTAAACAATTTTTCTACCTGCAATCTATTGAAGTTAACCTTACAATAACCAACAATTATGAAATTCTACGTTTAAATGCTCTATATTTAACGGGTGCACCTATTCTATTTTTCTTTTACTGTAAGTAAGAATTAATAATATATGTTAATAGATCTAATTAAAATTATTGTGTTAAATGTAAAAAGATTAAACAATGGATGATTTTATTGAAATTTTAAAAGATAATTTTCTCAATCAATCTCCCGTTTAAAATTCTTTTATTTCTTTAATAAATTGAAATCAATCTGAATCTACTACCTATTCTATAAGTTTCGTTTTTTTATAAACATCTTATTATTATTGATTGTTATAAATAACTCCATCATTATTCTACTACTTTTGACTTGATTGAGATATTTAAATTTTCATTCCAGATACTGGTGTAGTCTATTGTCCATTTTCTAAATCCGTTGGGAAATTTTCAAAAGATTCAAAATTCCTTAAATCACGTCAATTTTTTTTCTAATTTTATGAAAATATTTTCACAAAAACCCCACATTTTTATCTTATGTCATTTTTGTTAAATTTTTACTTTTATAATGTAGACAAACTGTGAATTTATGCTGACTAAATAATTTTTTTTGTAGCTACGAGAATTATTTGTCCCAAAAATTGAATTTTCTCATTGTTCTTATAAGCAGCAACAAATTCGACAAAATGCTAAGAAAAAAGTTTGCTCTTTTTAAAAAGTTCTACAAACAATACCTCTTACTCTTTTATAATATTTTGTATGGCTGGTAAAAAAAATCCAAAATTCAAATAGGGTTCGCTTGTTATTTAATTGGACTTTATCTTCCCGACTGAATTTTGAAAACATGAAAAGTTGATATTATGAAATCTTGATTCTTTTATGTAGTCCAATTTATTTTAATTTGCATTTATATAAAGAAGAGATTTTTGAACCTTTTGAAAGATTTCTAACGGATTTCAAAAGAGGACGAAAAGCCACGCCAGAATATGGAATAAAAATTGTAATGTCTCAATTAGGTTAAAAGTTATAGAGGTTTAAGGAATGAGTTGGTGTTTTTTTTTAACTCCAAAATTGAAATACTCATCAATTCGCAGAAACTTTTTGGTTCTAAAATCCGGAAAATACGCGTCGCCTCATTTCCTCTAAGAAACAACATTTTTTTCGCTAAGAGAAGAAGTCGGTTCAAGTTTACCTATCTGTCTGGTTTCAAATGGATTCAGTCTATTATTTATGGAATAATACTTGTAATGATTTAGACGTAGATTGCGAGTAATACCAATATCGTTTACAGGTCGATAATTGAGCAGATAATTGAGAGACAATTATGTTCTCAAGTACCAAGAGCGGTGTATCAAAAAATAATGGAGCAGATTCTAGTCCACTTTGCAGAAACTGCAAGAAAAATTTAACTTCTGTAGACAAAGAACGCAATTTAAATCACAGTTTTGGGATGCTTTGCAATCTCATTTCAAAGACGCTGAGATTCCTAAATACATAAAGAATTTATTTTTTTGTCAGAACTTGGATAATTCTTATTCTTTCCGAACAATTAATGACGATACAATCAACGAACTAGAACAATTTTCTGCAAATGAATTGCATTCCCTCTTAGATTCAAATGAAAATTTAGAAGATTACTATGGACTCTACAACAACGCACCTCAAAAATTTCGGTTTATGCTAGGGAATGGTTTACATTTTCTTTGGCGCACTATTAAATAAATCACGAAAGTCATAATAAAATTTTAATTATAAAAGTGTATTTATCATTGCTTTCTTGAAATTTTTACAATCTTTATCATAATTATATTATAGAAAAGAACATTCACTAATGAAAATTATGATTCAAGTTTCAACAGATTGCTTTTTCACATTTTCATAATCGTTATGAATATTAAAAATATATATCAAAATATACTTATGAAAATAATTCCATGTTTAATATTTTATATTACTGATCCACATTTTTTAATAGAAAACTGTTTGATGGAATAAAAATTGTTTAAACAGTAACATGACGTTTTTAACAGAATTTACTACTCCTTGAAATCATTCAATATTATGTTTAATTCAGAAAATACGATTTAAAAAATATTGTTGGAAAAATAATTGTTTAAACAAATTATATTTGTTTGAACAATTAAAAAATGGGTGATATATTCTTTCTATACACTATACAGTCAGAAAAATAATTATGTGTATTTTATTTTATTTTTTAAAGTTATCGAAAAAAACTGCCTAAGCAAATCGAAATTGTTCAGAGAAATAGAAATTTATTAAACATCGAAAGATATATATGAGAATTATATAATTATTCAACAAAAAGTAGCATAGGATACCAATTTGAGAAAAAACTGGACATCTCTGGGTCAATTTTTAGAAATGTTCAGAATAAACAATAAGTAATTGTTTGAATAATTGCATAGTGTTTTTAAAAAAAATCACTACTCCAAACAATGACAAACTATTACATTTCAATCAGAAAATACGATTATTTTGTACATTTTTTGGAAAAAGAAGACGGAAATTGCTGAAAAGTAACAATAATACGTAAAAATGTAGTTTTTTGATTTTTTGGTCATATTTGGGGCGCTGTCGGGGGGGTAAGGGTGGGTTAAAAATAAAAGTTATTAGTATGCTTTTATTTCATAGGTACTCCTCTTCAATCCCTAAAATGTTTGGCACGTTTCGATCAAACCCTGAAGTATGAGTTCAATTTTTCGAAAATCCAAAATTTCCCCATGTCAAACCATATTCATTATTACCAATTTTTTTATTTTATCTAAGTCCTAAATCGTAAACTTCGAAATTTGAATCAAATTAAAATTAAATGTTAATGTTTACATCTATAAAATCTATCCTTGTTTGGACGATTGGCAATCTCTTCTCGTGTTTTTTTCTTCATTTCATCTCATAATGAACACATATACAAATTACTTTTTTGAATGAATATTCTAATAATTTTTAAATTAATCAAATTATTTATATGTGGTAACTATGGTGATACACCTTACGTTTCGGCGACAGTTTCGTGGCGTTGCTGCCATTCAAGCGAAGTCCGAACCGGAATCTTTGGAGCAATCAATGGGCAATCATGGGATTCACAAAGGAATCATCTCGGAAATCTTTTATGAACTGCCGCATTCATGTTTTTCTGATTCCCTGATTTCTCAGTGAATAGCCCCTCGATAAAAACATATAATATATAACTGCGATCATCGAAGGCTCACCATGAAAAACGAAAGAAATTTTTTTGAAATACGAATGTGCCTTATTGAAATTAATGAGTGGGAAGTATAATCACTTCGAAAAACGAACAGAAACCTAATTCAATTTTCAATATTCTCACTTATTTTCAATGAATAATCATTTTTTTAAATCTCCAATTCATATAAAGAGTTCATGATGTCAAATAACATTTTCCCTTGAAACGTTCTTTGCGGAATCATCCAGAAAAAGATTAATAACTTTTTTTCATAGAAAAGAGGATAAACTTCAATTATTTCACAAGCTGTAGTATAGTTTCACACATAATTCCTCAAAACTCAATGTGAAAGCTGTAGATAGCTTTTTATTTAGAGGGAGTTGAAGTTAAAATAGACGAAAACTCAACGCTGCGCAGAAATAATTCTTTTTCTCATTATTTTGGTTCATCATGGATACTTTCCCAGTGGTGGATAGATCTTCTCTAGGCGCATAAATGAAGCACATTTTCGATTACTTAGAAAAATAAAAGACATGACCATTTAAAAAAGAGCACTCATGAGTTGTGTATTATGCCATTCAGATTCTGTGGGTAAAATATTACATCAAACAATTTATCCTTGTGAGAGGAAACATGCTATTTGTAATACATGGGCTAAAAATCGAGCCTGAGAAAGTTCATTCTGAGCTTGGAAGGTCGTGCATTTATCCGGCTATTTGACCCTATACGCAACTTGAGTGTGATTGTTATAGTTATTTAAATTGTAAATTAGAACAACATTTAAAACATCGAAATTTGATGACGGTTTAAATTTTTTAATTAAAAACTTGAAAGAGTTATGTTTTTATTTTAATAATTGAAATAATTAACATCGTCGGAACAAGTTTTGATATGGAGTAAATCACTTTATAATTTTTAAAAATTTTAATAGCTTGTTCAATTTTTGTTATTAGTAAAAGTTGGAATAAACATATAAATGTAATAAATCATCTCTTATTATTAAAGTTTTTAGGCTGTTTCATGATTTATTTACATAAATGCAAATAATATAAACCACAATTTTGTACGATCCTGCGATTACTTCTCACAGTTTGTTTGAAAACTTGCCGTTTTTAACATATAAGCGAAACTCTATAGAGATTTAAAATAAATTTTCAAAAATTAGAATTGGGATCTGGCCCCTTAACTTCAAAACGAAAAGTTGAAATGAAATTTGTTCAGCTAGTATTAAATCTAACCAATGAATAAGATACCTATGAGAAAATTAAAGATGCCATTCCAGAAAATTATGTTGAAATTTAAAACTTGAGATTATGAATTTCGTGGTTATATAATTGTGTATGCAATAACGTTTCCATAAATTTAAATTTCAGGACTTCTTTTAATTTACAACACTAATTAGTAAACTAAAATCTGCATAATAAAATGTGTGAACGATTTTTAAACATTGTCTATTATTATAAATAATAGAAATTATTATCCAGCAATTATAATTTATTATGCGCAAAGACTTTTTTATGAGGCAAATATGACAAATCATTGAATCAATTATATCTCAATAAATTGCATGTAGAATTATAATCTGTCACATTAGGAATTTCGAACAATAATTTCATGAAAAAAATGGTCATAATCATTATCTGGCTCTGAGCAGGTATAGGGAGACAACATTATACAGGGTGAAAGCAGCCTAAGTAGATATACAGGGAGCCTTCTGGACCAATTAGTATTAGTGAGTATCGGTGTGTGTCTCCGTGTGTATCCGTGTGAGGCTGGCATGGACGCCGTGTTGCTTAGCTTCTAGAACATTCTCGAGGGATCCGGGAGCTTCTGGAAAATTCTCGAAGTTCAACATGACGTCACAGAATATTTCGCAATTGTCAAAGCCGAATTGATGTAAACAGGTTCAAGAATAATCTATTGCTTCCTTATAGATATAACAGTCATATTTGAGGCGCAAATATGCAAGTGTGTCTGTATGTGAAATTTGATGTGACATCCTGTGTTCATCTATATGAATTTGATTTATTCTTACGGATCAGGTTGCATCCGGTAGCTACTCCAGTTTTTGAGAATTGTACGAACCGAATTCATGAATATAAGACCAATTTTGAATTTTACGTAAAATAGCTTCAAGGTTACATTTTTTTTCTCATTTGCCCTCGAAGTTACATCACAAAAACGTTTTCTGCTCAGGTATTAAAATTCATAATAATAATAATCCTCAGCTATATGAGGCGCGAGCTGCAAACAAATTTCCAGTGTATTCCAAGATTCACCGTGCTACGCTTCTCGAACATTCTCGAAGCTTATGATGACGTCACAGAATATCACACGATTGTACAAGCTGAATTCATGTCAAGACACGTTCAAGGTTATTACGAGAAAAAAACAAGGCTGATTTATTGCTTTCTGGAAAGAATTTCTTTCGTCAACAACTTCCAAGGTTATTGTACTGATACATTAGATTTTGCGTTGCAAAAATATATATTCCGAACGTGTCGATTATAATGTAGAACGTTCTGGCGGAGAAGCTTCCAACCTGTAGTGGTTAATGTCCGTGCTAAGCTTCTAGAACATTCTCGAAGCTCATGATGACGTCACAGAATATTGCGCAATTGTGCGAGCCGAATTCATGTCAAGACACATTCTAGAATATGCTTGATGGTATCGTCAAAATATACTACGCAATTTCTGGAAATAGATTCTTTCGTCAGCAGCTTCAAGGGTATTGTACTGACGCATCACATTTTGCGTTGCAAAAATTAAATCACGAACGTGTCGATTACAGTGTAGAACGTTCTAGAACATTGTTGCATCACATGATGCAATGTCAAAAATCAAATTTTACGTGTTTCCACGTATAGAACATTGTTGCGTCATATAATGCAATATTATGCAATTCCGAAGAATGAATTTTACGTGTTTCTAGGTATATCGGCTATACTGTAGAACTTTCTAGAACAATGTTGCAATATATGATGCAATACTGTGCCATTTTGAGAATACGAATTTTACGTGTTTCTAGGTGTATCGATTATAACGCTTCTTTATGCCACACAACAACACTTGAGATGAGGTCATATGCCTTTTTTCATTTACAGATATATGATTGTTGTTTCAGCACCTCTTCTATCTCTTATTTAGAACAATCAGTTTTGCTTATTACACGTTAAAGATCTAAAATTAGAAAAAAAAGTAGCTCAGTGAAAAATAAATATAATAAAATATTTCAAATTTTCAATCACCCACTAAAGCTGCTGTATAAGTAGATGAGTAAGGCCGGGCTCTGAACCAAAAAGTAAGACGGAGTCTGGATGCGCATTATAATACGGACTATGGATCTCACTTTTGAGCCAAGGTTATTCCTTATTCCAATTAAACAAAGATGATCATTCATTTAATATACAAATGATGCAGGTGTAAAGGGGAAATTTGACATGGAGGGCTATGTATGACATCCTCTTCTGTCTATATGAATTTGATTTATTGCTTCCATATAGATATTACTTTTAACTAAAAATTCCTGTCTTCCTTTATTCAGTGCACATTCAACTCATGAAGAACATTCTGCATTCTAGAAAACTTCTCGGACTTTAGGCTAAAGTGACAGATATATTATTAGAGAACATTTTACAGTTAAAGTGGTTCATGTCCGTGCTAAGTTAATAGAATATTTTGATAATGTCATCCTGAATTTCTACCTTTCCAGCATTGATACTGAACCAAAATCTATGTATATAGATGCAAGAGATCTAATAAAAGAAGGCTACTGAGCCACTTTTACAAGAGGTTGATGCATCTCTACTTTACCGACATCAAGGCCATTTCACAGCTGTCACAAAATAATATTGTACAATGGTGAGTACCAAATTTGTCTAAAAATTTTTTCTACATGTTTCAAAAATATTCTACATGCAGTTTAATAATAATAATAATCTTATAATATAATGATAAAAATAATCATTGTTATTATTATTTAATATGTCTTCGGTTTATTGGAAGAGCTTGCTCAATTGACACTACTGAAAGACAGTTGAATTAAAGCATTTATTGAAAGAACAGTGGTTCCTTCTACAATGACTTTCCATGAAAATTGTTTGATCAATGAAATAAAATTCATATTTAAGAAAAAAGTTGAGGATATGGAAGGAAGATTAATAGCAGAGATGGTGATACGTATATTTATATTGGAGAATTCTGTTTTATGACTGCAAATGCATATATTGCTTTTCACGAAAGAAAAAAGGAGAAAGAACTGATTTTTGAAATATTTTACTCTTATTATATACCACAGAAGATTATGAATCCACCCAAGACGAAGAAGCATCAAAATATGTGCTGGAACGAGTAAATTTGGAGGAGTAAGGTGAATCTCATACGAATGTAAATGTTGATTACGTTACAATAGAAACGAAGTTTTTCTTCTCAAAATAACATTTATCACATCATCTCAATGGTTTAAGCATAAACGCCTATGGATTAAATAAAGAAAAGAAAGGATACATGATAATGATATGAGTGACGAAGAAGTTGTCAATGAAAATATCATCTATCATTTCACATGAAATATGAAAACTCTATTTCAGTAGGAGAATT
>CAKNXH010061324.1:0-39276 GCA_932178445.1 Andricus quercusramuli
ATTTTTTATTTTTTGAAAAATTCAAAAAGTTATTATGAAAATATTGTAAGGTGTTCAAAAATCAACGTTTTTCTTCTCTTGACTTTTTTTCATAACGTGCGTTTTTCGGCTTAAAATGTTCATTTTCGTTTGTTTTTTGGAATTTTGAAAATGCTATAACTCTGGTAATTTTTTTTTTATCTGAAAAAGTCATTAGGATATTTTTTTCCTCTTTTTGCTTACTACTAACAACCGTCCATAGAATTTCCAAATCTTCAAAAAAAGTGTTCTCAAAAATTTTCAAAATGTGCTCACTTTTTGAAATTTCATCCGAAATAGCTGGTTAACGAACTTGTTCTTTCTTTTTAGGCCCTAAAAAAGTGTGCCAAAGCACAACCCAATCTGATTATTTTTTCGAAAGTTATCGTGCCTACAGACAGACAGACAGACAGACTGACAGACACCTTGGTAAAAACCTTTTTTTCTGGCTCAGGGGGTCTCAAAACGTGGAGATTTGATGAAAACCGACCAAGTCAAATTTTACATAAAACCAATACCTTCTCATTAGAATGAGAATGTAATAAATACTTAATTTATATTTACAGTTTATCAACTTAACATTTTTCTTGTTTTCTTTTTTTTTTTGTCGAAGTTAACCCGTACCACCGAGCCTCTGAAATTAACATGGGGTTTTAAAAGGGAAAAGCTTGATTTAGAAAAAAATGGGGAAAAGAGCTACTTGTTATAAAATTTTTGTGAATTGTTATTATGCTTAGAAAGTGACCCCAAAAAATGCAAAATAGCAGTTCTCTATTAAATTCATACTAAAACCGGTGTCCTTCGGATTTTCTTTACAAGAATTATTTTTAATTAATAAGGGACGAGTTTCCAAGTATTTTGTAAATAAGTTTTTATTATCAAACAATAATTATTTGTTCATTCAAATCCGGAAAAATATGCCGGATATGTCAATAGAGAGAAAATCTACAGTTTATTATTATTAAAGTAGGGTTATTGTTACATTGTTAGATTAGGATTATTATCCTATTGGAAAATAACTGTCCAGAACCTTTTGCACGACATTATATATAAGAGAAAATAAATTTTTATACTCCCACATCTGCGTGCGTTATTATTTGCTTTATGTACGATTTCAATTTCAGTCAACGTTTACCGACGATGTTTACACATAAATCTGTCTTGGGTCATAGTTTAGGACGCACGCGATTTTTTAGTTTCATATTTACAATATTCTATATAAAAATGTTATAAGATTATAATTTTATTCTTTAAGATATCTATGGTCAAGGATAATAAATACTTATAAGAAAAAGTTAGGGAATTTTGAAAATTTTATTTAGTTTTTCGGCCACCCTGATTAGTAATTTTGATTGTGGCCCTTAACGGCCGTTCTAATTAGAACGGTATTTTGCTACATTCAATAAGTCAAAAACCAAAAAAACCACAAAAAAAAACAAACAAAAATAGAAGTAAGTTGCTTTCCTACTAATAAGTGAATTTTTTCAGGAAAGAACATAAGAAAAAATTGGTTTTAAATTCACGAATGTTTATAAAATATCATACAAATAACATTTTTTTCTTATGTGATAAGTCGTGGCATTTGACTTAACCCATTTTTGCCTCTCAACGGATTGTTTACCTTGGCGCATGGGGTAATCCTTAAATTAAGTTATATTCGGTAAAAAATTTAAATTCAGGGACACAACTTCCCAATTATTTTTTATCTCTGGAAATTATTTTTAAATCATTCAAATATATTTGCCATTTTATTTGGTTTTTAATAGAGATACAAAATACCTATTTATTAAACTAAAATTAATACTTCATTCATTAATAAAGTACTGCCAGAGTACTGCATAATTTATAGGATACTCCTGGTGAGAGGGCTCAGTAAACTGTGGAGATTAAATATATCATTTCATTTTATTTATTTAACTGAGTTTTAAATTAAATTTTAGTATTTATGATGAAAATAACAGTCTTATTGTTAATTTCTTTTAATATACTCTCCACCGTTGAAGCCAAGAAACAATCCAAATACTGTCATTTTTAATTTATAGTAATAAAAATCCGTATTTTAATTAACATATCTGTTAATCTGTTTCAATATGTTGAAAAAACATAATATACGTAAATTTGTAATATACAATGAGACTCATCAAAATAAAACAAATTTTGCTTATTTTTCTACCGCCTACTTGTCATTTATTTCACTGATCAAATAATGCTTTATTTACTCAAATTATGGGTAGAGATTTAATTTGGCAAATAAATAAAATATTTCGTTCGACCAAAATTGTTTTCATTAAAGTAGATTCATATTTATTTGGAACTATTTTTTTGAATTGTTTAGATTCAGTATATATAATTATTATTTCGGTATTTTTTATTAGTCCCAAAGAAGATGATTTGAAAGATTTAATCTATTAATTAACATTTTTCAATTAGTTTAAAGATATTTTGTAAAACCCTTGTAAGAAATTCAACTTGGTATATGTATAGTGGAATAAGTATGCCAAATTTTATCAATTTATCTGTACACGTTCACCACATATTGCAGGATCGTAAAAAGCTTGACATACATAGACTCACACATGCACACTACCGAACAATTTTTCAGGACGTCAAATTATATATATTCCCCTTGCAATTTATTCCGAAAAACCGTTTTTTGGAAACTGGATTTTGACACCACCACAAATGTTTAAATTTCCAATATCCAAATTTATCGAATTATAAAATTTCCTAAAATTGATTTCATTTCAATAATTAGATGAATTGATTATTTAATATTTATATACATATATATATATATTAAATAATTAATTTATCTAATTATTTGTATAAAAATAATTTTATTCAATTTTATAATTCGGTATTTTTATTTTTCATCTATTTGTGTATATGGTATTTATTTTTTGGGTATTTTTGGTTAGCCGCAATAATTTATTAATCGATTAATTAATTATGTTAGTAAAAATAATTATAATTAAAATATTTATATTCGATAATTTGAAATCAAATAAATATAAATGTTGAAAATTTAAGAGTTATGGAAAATTAAATAATTCGTGAATTTTAATTTTCCACATTTTTTCACTTCTTACTCATTATTTTTTATCTGTTTCGTTAGTCCCATTTATTTTTCAGCTCTGCCGCCTTGGGAATAGTTCATAGCATTGGGTTGAAGTTTCAGACGTTTAGTCTGATGAACTTTTTTTTTACATTTATTGTATTAAGAATATGGAAAAAGTTCCCAAAACTATTTTTTTTTATTTATTTACTAGCAGAAATTTACCTAGCGTTGCCCGGGATTTTAAAAGATTTCTAGTGACTTTCAGGATTTTTAAGGTATTTTAAGAGATTTTAAAGGATTTCACCAGATTTTAAGTGACTTGATGGAATTATATTTTAAGTCATTTTAAGAGATTTACAGAAAATTAAAAGGATTTGAACCATTTTATGGGATTTTACTTGATTTTAAAGATTTTAAAGGGATTGCAAAAGAGTTTCAAGATTTTCAAGAGATTTCATTATATTTCGAGAGATTTGAAAACATTCTAAGGGGTTTTAAGAGATTTCAAAATATGTTCAAGAGATTTTTAAAAATTTTAATATTCCTTTGTAAATTTCTTAAAATTGTTTAAAATATATCAAAATCCCTTGGAGTTTATTAAAATCTTTTGAAATATCTTTAAATCTCACCCAATTCCTGCAAATTTGTTAAAATCACTTAAAATATCTTAAATCTTGTGAAATTTCTGAAAAAACCTGTTTTTCAACTCTTTTAAAATTCTTTTTAAATCCCTAAAATCAATTAGCATCCCTTGCAAATTCTTTTAAATCCTTTAAAGTCTTTTTATCCCTTGAAATTTCTTAAAAACACTATAAATCTCTTGAAATCCTTTAATAATTTTTGAAATCTCATTGAATCTCTTGAAATTCCTTAAAATTACTTCAAGATCATTTGCAATCCTTTAAAGTGTCTTTAAATGTTGATTTTAGAAACTTTAGAACCTTATTTTTGTTTTTTCTTTTATTCCAATAACTTAAAAAAAAATCATCAGGTTAGACGTCTGAAACTTCAACCCAATGTTCATAGCAAGCCTGGCAAGTCTTTTTGCTCGCTAGGCTCTCACTACCGACGGTGACTCATTCACATTTCACACGATTTGACGCGGTTACCATGGAAACAATGAAAAGTTGAAGAGGGCAGCACCTCAACGTAGGCTAGAAAGTAGTGACATATATATATTCGGCGTCCCCACTCCTGACCCTTGCCGCATCTAGGTACTAATATCTTTGGTTTAGTTAGCACAAGCTTAGGTACAGAGGGGGCGCTGCGGAAAATCACTCGAAACTGAATGTATGGGATCGGCAGTCTCCCACCTCATCTCTGGCAAAACCGACGAAAGAAAGTTCTGTCAAAACATAAAGGCGGCTACATTCGTCACAAGATTTTTGTCGCTAGAAGTCACTAGCTAGTGCTTTGACGTTTTGCGCGTTACGCCAAGTTTGAAGGTGGAGTCCCATGTGGGCAGAAAACGTCGGCGTAAAGCAGAAACTCATGAGAGTGGAAGAGACAAATAGATATGTCCATCTCTCTCACTCTCATTAGTTTCTGCTTCACGCCGACGTTTTCTGCCCACATGGGACTCCACCTTTACGCTGCCACTTTAAAACAGTTGCGTTCGATAGTTTTAAATTAAGTTCTATGTTGAATACATGTGCAACAATCATAAAAAAGAACATTTTTTGTATATTAATAGTAGCAATAGTAATACTTTTTGTCTTCAATTTGCCAACACAATTTCAATGTTTAAAAGCATTTCATTGAAATTGAGATACATTCAATAAGTCGAATTTATTTATTTATATATACTCGTTCGTTACTTAACCTCCTTGAACGGCATTAACGCGACATTGCGTCAAACGCATATATCTTACGGGTCGTTGTTTCAATTTTCAAAAAACCTTGTGCCTAGGTGTTTTTGGAGTCGCAGAATACGAATCCATGGTCAAAATTTCAAATGGCTGATCCAATATCGCGGCATGATGGACACCAAGATTTACGAAAATCAATGTACGATCTGACGATGTCTCTTCGACATCATAAAAACATATATCTTAACGACATGGACATAGGATGTCTTAAAGTCGTTGTAAAGATCGCGTGCCGATGTCGTCCAATTTTGTGCCCACTGGGAAACACTTGCAGAGCAAATTTTCGACTAGTTTTCCATGTGCACAGAGTTCAACTTGAAAATTTCGGTTAGGCATGATGTTAATGGAAACGTGTCGCACTTACCTTTTCACATTTGACTAAATGTCGTTGAAGCCTGCACCTCGCGATTTTGTGACTTCTATCGTAAGGACACTGGACGACTGTATCTCCGTTTAATTCCTCCATATTTTATATTTGTAAAACTTTTTCAGTCCAGCGCCAGCTTCGAAGGACCGAAGATTTGAACCATGATTTGAACGAAGCTGGAACCATGATCAGTGTTCCCAACGCGGGCACCTTGCACTACTACGCATGCGATGCAAATGGCTTTTCATTGGCTGCCGTTCGCGCGCTCATTTGAAATGTTAACAAATTCCATTTTTAAATTGATTATTAATAATTAGAAATAATCATATTTTAACATGTTCAAGTGGTATGTGGATGGTTTTTAATATATTCTGAGCATTGGGTTAAAAAATGAAATTATATTTCCGAAAAGGAAGAATATTATGTAATATAATGTAATCTTTTTTTAATTTTCAACACCTAATGCTCAGAATATATAAAAAATCACCCATGTACCACTTCAAATTGTTAAATAAATTATTCTCGATCATAAATAGTGAATAAAAAAAATTGTACTTTTTAACGTTTCAAATAAGCGCGCGAATGGCAGCCAATGAAGCGCCTTATGCATCGCATGCGCAGTAGTGCAAGGTGCCCGCGTTGGGAGCACTGACCATGATCCAATACATACATGGTCTAGCCACGGGCAAGTAAAAAAAACTGAGCCAATGAAAACCAACCGCTTAATTTCTCCATCTCAGATAAGTAAGGCGGCAAATGTAAGTGATTTTAAAATGTAAAATGTGATACTTAAAATTTCTTGTAATTCTGAGGTATAGAAATACTTCAATGAGGTTCATGATGCAAAACTAATCTTAGGTGCCAGCACCGAGCCGAGTACTAGACCCTCTATTAATCAGATACGAATTTCAACAAAATAAATTTTATTAATAAGTATAAAGTGCCATTTATACCCTGTAAACATGAACAAATATATTTTTCAAACTTTTTCATCAATATTATAGCATTCGTAAAAGGTTGATAAATCCTTTTCTGACTGTCACATGCAAAGTGAGGTTAGGTTTACTATAGTTCACTATATATCCCATTGTATGTTTAACTTCCACTAAAAGTATAAAATACCTTCGCATATAAACAAAGGGTAAATGGGAAACTGAGTGACTGGTTCGATATCATGCAAGGTGTGAAGCAAGGATGCGTTATGTCCTCGTGGTTATTTATCATATTCATGGATAAGTGTCTAAGAACTGCCCTCTTCGACGAAGATGGTGTAGATCTCGAAACCGTCAAGGTACGTGGGTTAGCTTTCGCAGATGACAAAATTGTTATGGCAGAATCAGTCGAGGACTTGCAAAGAATGTTGAATAAACTTAATACAAGCATGAACAACATGGGCCTCAAAATTAACGTGAATAAAACGAAAATCATGGTGTTTGAGGGTAAAAGTGAGAAAACAATATACAACATTGTCCTAAGTGATGAGAGATTAGAACAAGTTGACAAGTACGTATATCTAGGTAGTCTATTCACTAAAGACGGAAAAATAGATGGGGAGTTAGATAGGCGCATAAATAAGGGTAAGCAGGTTATCGGTAGAGCAGGGTCCATCCTCACAAATAAAAACATATCAAAAAAAGCTAAAATGACCATACATAATTCCATATTCGTACCAACTGTACTATACGGTAGCGAGACATGGACATGTCAAGAAAAGGACAGGAGTAAAATCAACGCGATCGGCATGAAACCTCTGCGCATAACATGCGGAAAAACACTGATGGACAAAGTCCGAAACGAGACAATCCTCAATGAATGTGGTACAGGAGAGACACTCGTTGACATATGGGAAAGAAATCAGTTAAGATGGTTCGGACATATTGAAAGAATGAAAGATGAACGACTGACGAAGCAAGTATATAAAGGTAAAGTAAATGGCAGAATGCCCAGAGGTAGACCGCCGAAAGAATGGTTAGAATCTGTGAATGAGACATTAATCCGAAGAGACATAAGAAGTCATAGGAACACAAGAGCTTGCATGAAGAAATGCATGGACGTGAAGGAAGCTACAGTAGTATGCCAGGATAGAAAAGTGTGGCGACAAATAGTTTATAAACAGAGTGACAATTGAGATCTGAATTCTTGGGTGCGCCACCGTCGACATAATTTCAATATGGCCGCTATTCCAGGTAGATTTTGAATAGAAGCCTAGGTAACATGCGAAAATCATTACAAATTATTACAAATATTTAAAAAATGAGAAATCCTGAAGGATCCTTATCAGACTGATTCCATTTCAAATCATCCAGAGAGATCCAGTTTAGGATTTCAGAATAAACAAAAGCTTTTTTTTTTTTAGGCAAACCATTTTTTCAGCATGAACAATTTTTTTGTCAGAAAAACAAAATTTTAAATTTTTGCGTCAACTACTAAGAAAAAGGATAAATGTGAAGATCGCAAAGTTGTTTAGAATTAAAATTTTAATAGTAATCGAATAAATTTTTATATAGTTGAACAAAACTTAAAATGCATTCAATGTTACTATAATTTACTGAAAAATAAGTCATCTTTCTAGAGATCGTGTACTTTTTGCACATAGAAAACATGTTCAACGAATATTTTTTCAAACATGAAGAAAATCGACAGTGCAATCGAAGACATCGAGTGCAGAGGCAGTAATAACTAACAAAGTAAATATTTAATCGATGGAATGTAAACCTTTAAAAAGTGCAAAGGACTTTTTGTAGAAATTTTTAACAACTTAAAATGGAAGGTTTTAACTAAATTAGCTCCTAATTCGTAAGATAATTTTTTTTCGGCTAAAGTATGAAATACGTGTCTCTTTATTTTCATTGAAGAATTATATTTTCAAAGGTAAATTTATTATGAAACCCTAACCTGGGCCTCTCTGCATGATTTGAAGTGGAATCGGTCATCATCAAAATTAAAAACAAGATGTTGCTCTTTTGAGGTTAAGCTTCTTGACGAATAATTATAAAAAATGGAATATAATTATTATGTTTTTTATTAATAATTGACAATATTATCATTTATAAACACTTTGATTTATTTCATCTGCCTATTAACGAATACTTACTGAAGTCAGAGCAGTAAAAATCTTCGCTTTTAAAGTGCAAGGAACAAACTACCATTGTGTCAGTTGTACCCAGCAAAAAAGAAAGTATTGATACGAATTGAATTGAAAAGACTAAGAGACCCTACAAATCCCGCTTTGCGACAATGACGCATTGGACCTATGTGTCAATGCATGTAAATTCGTGAAGACGGTATCTCAATTTTGAATCTTCCTATACGTACAAATACAGTGCGAAAGTCTAAAGTCAGCGAATACACTTCAATGCGTCAGCACGCAAACGCTTCAACAATGGTCAATGCGTCTGAATTCGTGAGAGTAAAATACACACTTCAATTCGCCCCAATGCGTCACGGCGAATTTCAGCAAGTGTTGATTTGAACAATTTAATCCGTAACAGGAAAAACAACGTGCAGGGCATATAGAATTTATTTTTAATGTTTAGTAAATTGTCTCGTAGCTCAGTGGCTTGTACTCTGGACTGATACACGAGGGATCGCTGTTTCAAGTCTCGACGCATATGCACTTTTTATTAATTTTTTTTCTGATTGACGTCGACCACGCATTCATACGAATTCACACGCATTCAATTCGCGCTGTCTCAATTCATCTAAATGCGTCTCAATGCGTTCGAACGAATCAGAAAACGAGATATACGCGCATTACAGAAATGTTAATTCGCCCCAATCCGTATCAATTCTTTCTTTTTTGCTGGTTAGGTTTTCCCATTCTTAATGCATTTTCCAAGCTATGCGCTGATCAATCTTTTCGGGCTCTCCAAACGTATTTTTAATTGTCACAAGTGATACATCGACTTTAGGAAAACGGAAAAATCGCAGCGTTTCATATTTTCGCGCTGTAGGCGAGCAGCCAAACATGCAGCAAAACTCTTTGCTTTTTGTTTTTCGCAGGGAAAATTCCATGATAGAAATTTTTAAATAACAAAATAAACTTCTACCTTGATTTTAAATGAATTTTGAAGCATTATCTATTGTTCATTTTTGAATGAAAAGTATTTTTCTGCGATTGCCCATGCGATCTGTCAAAATCTACCTGGAGTTAAAGGTTTCAAATTCTGCCACCAGATGGTGTATCGGAGCGCATCGGATCCCAATAGAGTGAATGATGCCTGAAACAAAGACCTTGGATACTAATGGGCCCAAGTGGGGAACGATACATAACAATTTTGTGAGGCTCCTTACTTGGGGTGATCGCTAGAGAGATTGATCAGCAACCTGGATCGGAGCAGTGTTGCGGAGTGAACGTGTCATTTGAATAAATAACACGAAAACTCCAGACCAATCTAAAACATCTATACCCAACACCTATATACCTATCTACATCATGCCATATAACGACCTAATTTACACCTATATACCTATCCCACTAATTTCCAACCGAGTAAGTCACGCCTACCCCGAAAGGGGAATGGCTTAATGGTATAATAATAATAATAATAATAATAATTTACCCTCATATATTTAATTATAAGCAACCGTAAACCTAGCACCATACTTTTTTCGTCTCTCAACGACAGAGGATCTAGTACTCGGCTCGGTGCTGCCACCTACGATTAATTTTGCATCATGACCTCATTCTAATCAAAATCGTAATTTGAAAATGGGTGAAGGAAAATACATGAGCGGATGACTCCAGTCCAGACCTATCCGACACGAATGTATCTGACCAGCCGGATTTCTGGCTCCCCCCACCATCGCTCCATTACTTTGAACAGCGCGTCAATTTGAATAGAACTCACAAGGAGAAAATACATATTTAATTGAAGATTTAAGCAGCGCAGAATCATTCATCAATAACTTTAGTTTCATTTCACTTCAATACTTTTTTTCTGTCATAATGCTAAATAAAAGTACTGAAATACTAAAATAAATCAATTTAATAATAAATTCAGTTTAACATCAAAAATTATTTTAACTTCAATTAAAATAATATTTATATTGAGAGATGGATAAAATTACATAATTGGAAAATTTAATAAAATTTTCTACACATAATCTAATATTGAAATAAATGCCTGAATTTTGGCAGAAATTGAGTCTTAGCAACAGCCGACAAAGTGATCTCTTTCTGTTCTGCACGTACACTAGGGAGGTCAACAAAATTTTACCAATTTTTCGCGGATTTTAATAAATTATTTTATAAGAGCTAATTATACTATTTAATTCATCCCTGTTTTCGGCTAAAATTCTTAACGCCTGTGTCCCACACATGCGTAGTCGATTTTATTTCTGCCCTAATAGCACGGAACGTTCCCTGAACGTTCCATGGGAACTTTCGGAACGTTCCAGCGGAACGTTTCAGGGAGGTGTAAAATGTCCGCTGCTTTGGAACGTTCCAGGAACGTTCCAAACATAAATTAACGTTATTGTTATTATTATCAATAAAAAATGCGTAAAACATAAGTGATAGGTCAAAATCGATGTCAATTTATGATACGGATATCATATTATAGTTTAGTATATGCGGTACTCAAAATTAAAAAATGATATCCATTCTTACCTATCTCTTATGGTTTACGAGATAATTGTTGTTAAAAACAACAATAATGGAAGGTTCCCCTCAGGTCGGGAAATATTTTGAACCACTCACGATAAAAAAGCACCCCGATTCTTTTACTTATATATTATTTTCCTTTAATATGTGTTGTGTATCTAAAACAATTAATTTTTATTATTATGTTTAATTATAAATTATGACAGGATAATAAAATATCAGACTAAGCGTTAGTATGCTTATTATTTAATATGTATGTTTCACTGTTAAGTACAATAATCTATTAATAGTTCAAGGTTAGTGAACCTGCTTTCTTTAGTAAAAATGTAAGAAAATAATAATAATTACTAATTAACATCTTCATAGATAGAGCTACACTACTTTTTAGCAGATTGAACATTTTGAAGTCTTAAGTTCAACTTTTTGCTGAATCTATAAAAGTGTTCCTAAAAATTTGAAAAAATGATAAAATCAAGAAAAACTCCTAATCTTTCAATCTCAATCAAGAGCTCGATTAAATATTATGTAATTGCTGAGTATCCATACAAAATATTCACATGTGCAATATTAATTATTGGGAGCCAAATGTCCGAGATTTGTCGTTAACCTTCATTTTTTTATAAGGTAAAACTTCAAATTTAATTAGATATACAAAGGAATATATAAAGGAATCTGAAGTTGTATCGTATAAAAAAATGAAAGCTAACAACGAATCTCGGACTTATGGCTCCCAAAAATCCCATTGCACGAGTGACTATTTTGTATGGATACTCAGAAATTACATAATATTTACTCATGCTGTTGACTTAGATTTAAAAAGCAGGACTTTTTCTTGATTTTATGATTTGTCCTAATTTTTAGGAACACTTCTATAGATTTGGCAAAGAGTTGAACTCGAGATTTCAAAATGTTCATTTAACTTTAAAAAAAAACTTTTAACTTTAAAAATAAATATTTTTGAAACGTTCATTGAAATAATTTTAAAGTAAGCTGATTTAACGCGTAATTTTCTGATATTTCAAATTATTCTACTTAGAAAGTAGTAGATTTAGTTTTTGCACAGATATTCGTCTCTGAAGTGATGTATGAATTTGCAAACGGTTAGAGAAAATGTAACCAAAATTTCTGCCGGTAGTGTACATTAGGGTCGCCCTTATTTTTCACTCTTCAAATTTCTCTGCTTTAAAATGCCCAAAAAAAATCTCTTCCAAATTTGAGCAAAATCGGTTAATAATTAGGGGTGACGCAAAGAACATGAAGTTTCCCATTGATTTAAAATGGGAAAAAGTCCGCTTTTTGTAAATCTAACATTTCAACGTGATAATATGTTACAAATAATTCTGTGTTTCAGTATATTGTTTAGAATTCGTCAGAGAACAAGAATCAATTATAAATTTTGAGGTTGGTTAATTTTAAGCCACACTTATGGGTCCCCAAAGAAAACCCCATAAGCGACAAATTTGAATTTTACGTAATATTGCGGTTTATTGACACTTTTCAAAAGTTTGAAAATGATAAATAATTATTAGTCGGTAATGTGAGAATACCCAGTCATTTGTTAACTAATATTTAATTGTTTAAACAATTTTAATTTGTTTAAATATTGGATTCTTTTCAGTTAACTCGCGAAATGAACGTATTTTCTATACTATATGAGTTATTTAATAAATTACAATAATAAAATAATATGTTTAAATAATTTCACAATTACCTAAATAATACGTATTTGTTCAAATATATATATTCTACCTAAAAAAAAGCAGGAGAAACATTTTATCTCACTAAATTTTCGACAAATTTTCATATTTCTAAGTTCGAATTTGTTTATTATGAATAATCGTATATGTTTAAACAAATTTGAATTGTTTAAACAATTTTTTTGTTAATATATTTTATTTTTGCTATTTTTCGAAACGTAGAAATATTTTCATGTTCTACTTTGCTCTTTAAAATACTTTTAAAAAGTGTCAATAAACCGCGAAATTATGTAAAATTCAAATTGTGTAACATATTATGCGTAATATATCATCGCGTTTAAATATTAGATTTACAAAAAGCTGACTTCTGCCCATGTTAAATCAATGGGAAACTTCAAGGTCTTTGCGCCACCCCTGAATATTAACCGATTTTGCTCAAATTTGGAGATTTTTTTTGGGCATTCGAACAAAACTGGGATGTGAGAGTAGAGAAATTCGAAAAAAAATCCATCAAGTATAAATAAGAACCATCCTAGTGTACGTATACAAATTTTCCTATCCAACCATATAAATTTTATCGCGGCACTGATGATGTACTATTATAAATGGATCTTGACGATCCAGAGATTTTCCTTCTCTTTCACTTTCTGCCAAAAAGTGCACTTCCTTCAAATGTATTTTCAGGTTGAAAATCTTTGCGAATGTAGCAGAACATAAATTGCATTTCACTTTTTCGTTCATCACGTTATTATTATTTTCTAGATTTACCGATCCGCTATGGCAATATTCAGCCATATTTTAGAATTTAGAAGACGGAGCAATCGAGCAGACGAAAAATGACGCGAAGCCTCTGGTAGCGATGGTGGGGGGAGCCAGGAATCCGGCTGGTCAGATCCATTCGTTATCCGACTACGAGAAAAGTAGTTATCGCTTACAAGTTCCACTTCACGGGTGAACTAATCCGTCGGTCGGCGCGTCGATCGTCCTGTTCAAGAAAAGCATTGGTCTTATGGAAAAGTCAATAATTAATATTAAATAAAAACATTCCCGATCATTTCAGTTTGCAAAATTGAGACCAACAACTCTTTGATGGGTAATTGATATTTGAAAAATATAAAAGTCATTGAAATCTAAAAGGATTATTGAACAAACATTGTTTTAAAAGTGCTATATATCGCAGTATTCTCAAAATTTCATATAATGCAAGCAACATTTAAATACGTTGAACAATTTATATTCATAATATTTTGATTTATTCTAATGGCACTTGAATATAAAATTATTGAAATTATAACTTTACATATGTTTGTTAACAACAATAGGTATTTAACATGTGGAAGTAAGTATGTGTCTTTTGATGAAATGTTTAATAGGTACGATATATTAAGAATAACATTTATTAATGGAAATGGAAAGATTAAAAGAAACGCGCGAAATGATGATAGAAGTGATGGGGATGTATGAAGAAAGGCAGGAGAATAGGGTGGAGGAAATTAAGAAAGAAATTAGACAGGAAATGGCCGAACTTAGGAAAGAAATGAGGAAATGGGAAGAAGTCAGGGAAAAGTTAGAGAAAAGGATGCAGATGTTGGAGCAAAGACTAGAAAAGAAGGAAGAGCCTAATAAAAAGGTACAGGAGTTGGAAGGTAGAATAACAAAAATTGAAAGCTCAAACCGTGAGTTTGGAGGTGGGGAGAGTGGGAAAAAGGAGAAGGAAAGGCTGAGAAAAATAGAGCAAAGAATAGAAAAAAAAGAGAGAGAAGAAAGAAAAAGAAACATAGTGATAAAGGGTCTCAGATTAGAGGGGAAGGAGCTGAGGGAAGGAGTGGAAGAAGTACTAAAAAGGATTGATGCTAAGGTAGAGATAGAGGAAGTGCGAAGTGTAGGAAGGGAAGAGCGAAGAGGGGAGAGAATGGCACTAGTGAAACTGAAGAAATGGGAACATAAGAGGGAAGTGATGACAAAGAAGAAGATGTTATATGGAAGCTCGGAGAGAATAGAGGATGATTTGACATGGGTAGAAAGGAACATGCAGTACAGGTTAAGGAAAATAGCGGAAGAGGAAAGAAAAAAAGGAAGAAGAACATGGGTTAAGTATGGGAAAATACAGATAGAAGGTGTATGGTGGAATTGGGATGAGGACAGGGAAGATTTAGTAAAAAATGAAGTATCGGGAAACTAGAAGAGAAAGGAACAGGAGGTAAAGAAATAAGAAATAGTGAGAAACCAAAAGAAACAGGAAACGAAAGTAGGGAAGAATGGAGGATATGCTACTGGAATATAGCAGGCTTAGAAAGGAAGGATAGGGAGCTCATGAAAAATTTGACACAATGGGATGTAGTTGTAATGATGGAGACGTGGCTAGATGAAAAGGGATGGGAAAGAGTAAGGGGACGATTACCAAGAGGTTACAAATGGCAGGTTCAAAATGCAAAGAGGAAGAATAAAATGGGCAGAGCAATGGGAGGAATGGTGATGGGAGTAAGGAACGAATGTATAAGAGAGGATGATAAAAAAGAGTTGAAAGAACATAAAGAAGGATTAATAGTAGAAGAGATAAATATGGGAGGAGAGAGGTGGAAGATAGTGGGGGTTTATGTGAACGGTGATATGCAGGAAAAATCAGAGGATATGAGAGAACTGATGGAAGAAAATAAGCATGAGAGTAGGCTAATAATAGGAGGTGACTTTAATGCGAGAACAGGAGATAGAGGAGGAAGGGAATGGGATGGAGAGCGAGGAAGAAAATCCAAAGACAAGATACTGAATGGCGAGGGAAAGAAGTTGTTGAGGAGCCTAGGGGAAATGGGATGGTTTATCCTAAACGGAAGTATAGAGGGGGATGAGGAAGGGGAATTTACACGTTCAGGAGGAAAGAGGGGAACGGTAATTGATTATGTGATAGTGGATGACGAAGTAAGAGAGAAGGTTAAGAGACTAGAGGTAGGCAACTACATAGATTCGGATCACTTTCCCGTAATAGTGACGGTAGAGGGAGAAATGAGTAATAACAAAAACGCTAAAAAGGAAGCAAAAGTGAAAAGAGCAGGAAGAGGGGATTGGTCAATGGAAGGTAAAGAACAGTTTAAAGAAAAAATTAGGAATATCAAAATGGGGGAAGGGAATTTAAACGAGGAAATGGAAATAATGGTAGGAGAAATAAAAGGAGCATTAGAGTGCACAAGCAAAAAAGAAGTTAGTGAAGGAGGGGATAGAAGTGGATGGGATGAGGATTGTAAACAGAAGAAGAAGGAAGTGAGAAAGGTATTAAGAAAATGGAGAAAAAGGACAAGTAGTGGAGAAGAATATAGGAGAAAAAAGAAGGAGTATACTGAGATGTGTGATCAAAAAAAAGAGGAAGAAAATAAAAGGTTTGAAGAAGAAGCGGAGAAGGCTAGGACGGAAGAAGAGGTTTGGAAGGTGGTAAATAAAGAGAGAAGAAGAAGGAAAAGAGTAAACCAGGATATTGAGATGTTAGAATGGAAAACATATTTTATGGAATTACTAGGAGGGGTAGAGAGGAAATTCAGGAAAGGAGGAGATGGTAGGGAAACAGATGAGGAGGAGGATATTACAAGAGAGGAAATAGTCAAGGTATTAGGGATGATGAAAGATGGAAAGGCACCTGGTATAGATGAGATTCCAAATGAAGTATGGAAATATGGGGGGACAGAATTAGAGGAATGGGCGTGGATAATGTGCAATAGAGTATGGAGAGGAGAGGGGTGGCCAGAGTTATGGAAAGAAGGAGTAGTAATACCAATAGTGAAGAAAGGCACAGGAAAGGAGGTTAAAGATTATAGAGGAGTGACACTAATGCCAACACTGTATAAAGTATATGTGACTGTTTTATCGGAGAGGTTAAAAAAAGAAGTTGTGGAGAAAAAGATAGAGCCACCGAATCAGACAGGGTTTAGAAAAGGGATGGGGGTAATGGACAATATATATGTTCTGAACTACTTAGTAAATAAGAGGATTAAAAGGGAGAAAGGGGCAATGATAGCAGTGTTCGTGGACTTGAAGGCGGCGTTTGACTCATTAGACCGAGGCGAGATAGAAAAAGTTATGGTGAAAAAGGGGATAAGAGAGGGATTAATAAAGAGAGTATCGGAAATTTCTAGAGAGACAAAAAGCAAGGTAAAGGTAGGAGAGCAAGTGGGAGATAGTTTCTGGTTGGTGAGAGGGGTAAGGCAAGGATGTCGTCTGAGCCCGCTTTTATTTAATATATTAATATCAGACTTGGAAGAAGAAATGAAGAGAAAAGGGTGGGGAGGAGTTAGGATAGGGAAAGGAAAGATATATACACTGGCATACGCAAACGATATAGTGTTGATGGCAGAGGATGAAGAAGGGATGGCGGGCTTAATTACCGGATTAGAGAGATACTTAGATGGAAAGAAGTTGAATTTGAATGTAGAAAAGACAAAGATAATGAGGTTTAGAAAAGGAGGGGGAAGAAAAAAAGAATGGACGGGAAGATGGAAGGGAAAAAAATTAGAAGAAGTAAAAGAGTTTAAGTATCTGGGATATACCTTGCAAGCAAATGGAGATCATGGAGCTCACATAAGAGAAAGGATAAAAAAAGCAGCAGGGGTAATGAAACAGATATGGGGAATAGGAAAAAGAAGATTTAAAAAAAATTGGAGGAGGAGAATGTGGTTATTTGATACGCTGGTATGGCCGGTATTAGGTTATGGAGCAGAGATATGGGGATGGAAAGAAAGGAAAGAGATTGAAAGTTTACAAGAAAGGTATATAAGGTGGACGCTAGGGGTAGACTGGAGGACGCCGGGATATATGGTGAGAGAAGAAGCGCAAAGGGATAAATTAAGTACTAGAGCGGGAAAGAGGGCATGGAATTTTGAGACAAAGCTGAGGGAGGGAAAAGGAGGGGAGTTAGCGATAAGGTGTTTGATGGAGGTAGAAGAAAGGAGAGGGAGGGCGATTGAATTAACGAGATGGGAGGAAGAAAGGAGGGAGTTCTTTAAGGCTAGAGATATAGAAGACGGGACTGGAGTCAACTATGAAGAAGTGGAAAAAAGGGAGAGAGAAAGACAATTAATAGGAAGATGGGGGATGATTGAGGAATCAAAATATAATATATGGTATAAAATGATAAAAAAGGAAGGAGTACCAAAGTATTTAGAAAAGGGATGGGGAGAGAAAAGATGGACAAGAATAGCAAGATTTAGATTGGGAAACGAGGTAAGGGCAAGTATGTTTAGGGAAAAGAAAGATAACAGGAAGTGCAGAATATGTGAATGGGAAGAGGAAACATGGGAGCATGTATGGGAAGGATGTAGGAGAGGAATGGAAGATAAAGGAACCTGGCAAGAGAATGTGGTAAAGATTCTAGGGGAGGATGGTTTGGGGGAAGAGTGGATGAAGGAGTTAGAGGATGCTAGGGGAGCAATTGAAAAAGAATGAAAGAATGGATGCAAAAAATGGTAAAATGGAGGTACAAGAGAAGTGAAAGAAATAGGAAACGGAAGTCGCTTAAATAAGAAGCGTAAAGATTTGTAAGTAATAATTATGTAATAGCATAAGTAGATTAAGATGCGTTTGCGTTACCGCTCTCTCTCTCTCTCTCGCTTGCACTCTCGCTTTCGATCACTCGCTCACTCGTTCGCTAACACGTCCCAAATTGCGCTAGCGTCAAACATAGATTTAAGGCGTTCGATATAAGATTTTATGTAAATAGGTGTAAATAATTGTAAATAGTAAGGATAACATTTTATAAAAAATGTAGAAGGAAGTGTTGTAAGAAATGGAAGTCATGTAAACCCTTAGGGGACACATTATGAATAAAGAAGAACTCTCCCTTTGACGGGTTTGAGGGCCTCCGCTCCCTGTACATATATTTACATTTCATCCTTAGTCTACCTTAACCGCTACTTATTTTCTAATGCAACGCCTTACATAATAACAATCATATTAGTACTACTCTTAGACTGCAGACAATGAGCGATCTTCCCGGGCTTCCGTTTTCTCTTACCATCAAATGCATTTTCACCGATTTAAATATTTTAAATTTTCACAAGTTACTTTCCTTTACACAGGATTACCCGTTTGGCTCTGCCCTGATATCTTGCTTTCTCTTATTTCTTCCAGTTTTTTCATCCACATCACTCCCTGTCCATTACCATCCAAAATCCATCTGACACATTCATCCACACTCAACTGTCCATCTTCCTCTCCTGTACACCTCTCTAACACATGTGCCATCATATATCATATACCATCTATTGTACTTCGAATCCATAATCTTTCTCCATCTCTCTTCTCCTTGTCTTACTCATAGCTCTAATTCAATGTTCTGCCAATCCAGAACCCCTTCCTGTATATCACAAACACTCCTCATTTTTTTCCTTTCTTCCTCCCATTTTGAATTTCCCCAATTGCCTCTCGTCTCCTTGTTCCGAACTTCGTCCAAGCATACTTGTGCTATTCTACTCCCCTCTCCCCTTTTCAGCTTCTCTTCAAACCTCCAGGCTCTCTTAATTTGTCTAGTTACCATTTTTTCCCTTCCTAGTTCTTCCCTTATCATGTATCCTGGGCAACTCCAACTAACTCCCATTACCCATCTCAGAAATCTCTCATATATGCTTTCCACTTTCCTATGTTCCTTCCATCCCCAAACCTCCACTCCATAACACAACACCGCCCAAACCAACGCATCAAACAACCAAACCCTCACTCTCCAATCGTCCTTGAACCTTCTCTTTCCTATACCCCATACTTGGCCCATTACTTTACTCGAACTTTCGATTCTTTTCCTCACCTGCAAATCGAAAACGAAATATTATAATAAAAAACGTAACAAGAAAAAATTATAATATAAAAATATTATAGAAACTTGAATAATGAAAATAGCAAATATGATAGTATCTTAATATTTTTTTAGTATAATAAATTAGGAATTAAACAATTCAAAATTTTTAAGAAAAAGGAATTTTTTTTTTGGCTAAATATAACAAGCCAATTAAAATTTTGGTGTAGAAATATTTCTATAATTCAAACACATACTTATTGTATCATATTTTGTTATCAAGGAATAAAATAAACTTTCTTTTACAAAATATACTTTGAAAAAGAGGGGGGGGGGGGATGAATGAATTACACGAATAAGTAAATATTCGCAAAATCAACAAATTCAGTATATTTTTCTGAAATGCACAACTAAATAACTTGTTATATTTAGCCAACAAAAATTTTCTCGTTGTTAAAAATTGAATTATTAAAATTAAGAATTTTTTAATTCCTGATTTATTATACTAAAAAAATATTAAGATATTATTACATTTGCTAATTTCATTATTCAAGTTTCTATAATATTTTTGTATTATAATTTTTTCTTGTTACGTTTTTTATTATAATATTTCTTTTCCTCTTAGGATTTTTATTTTGTCAATAGGGTTTTGACTTCCAATTTATTATAAAATTAATTTATATTTGTTATTAATAAATGTTATTCTTAATATATAGTACCTACTAAACATTTCATCAAAAAACACATACTTACTTCCACATGTTAAATACCTATTGCTATTATGTAAAGTTATAATTTTGATAACTTTATATTGAAGTGCCATTAGAATAAATCAAAATATTATGAATATAAATTGTTTAACGTTTTTAAATGTTGCTTGCATTATATGAAATTTTGAGAATACTGCGACATATAGCACTTTTAAAACAATGTTTTTTCAATAATCCTTTTAGATTTCAATGACTTTTATATTTGTCAAATATCAATTACCCATCAAAGAGTTGTTAGTCTCAATTTTTCAAACTGAAATGATCGGGAATGTTTTTATTTAATACTAATTATTGACTTTTCCATAAGACCAATGCTTTTCTGGAACAGGACGAATGAGGCGCTATCTGGTGGCTAGCGGATGAGTTCACCCGTCATGTGGAACTTGTAAGCGACAACGGCTGCTGTACAAAAAGTCGAACAGTCGGATAGGGCTGCTCCAGTCCGTGCCGTGCCCCCCACCACTGAAACCACTATGCGCGCTCAGCCAATGAGCCCGGTAGTGTTCAAACTGTTCGAACACTTCATGTTCACGTTACAGTACACTGTACAGTGCAACAGGCATTACATTGTCTGCAAGTATCAACGAAAATGTTAAACGATCTGTCACGCAAAGTAGCTAACACTAATACCAAAGCACAATTTGGGAAAGATTCGAAATTTCAGATGCCTTCGTTTTGAAATTATAAATAAAAATGTACGCGAAATATCTTGTCACGCACCTGTCCGAAACAACAGATTGAATATGAAAAATTACTAAAAATAATGTTGTCATTGATAATTGACTAACTTTGGAAAAGAACTGAAGGCAAAGTTTAGAAGAACCTATTTAAACTTTAAATTGTTTATTTAAAAATAGTTATTTAGAGATTTATGTTTATGCTTTTTCATTAGGTGAAACTTGCAATTATCAATTAATCCTAATGTCCTATTAGGGTGAATTTTATTTCTTGAAGGATTATCTATAAATCTCTTGAGTTCGTTTCAATGTTCGTAAATTTATTTTACAATAATATTGTTCATAAAATTAAGAAATGGACAATTTCTGAAACTATTTCTCAAATAAAAGCGCATCAAAGAAATGTGTAGAAATAATTTACCCTACTTTCTATGAAAAAACGAATTTTTAACACAATAAACGAATTTTCAACCAAAAAGATAATTTTTAACAAATATTAACGATTTTCTATTAAAATTATAAACATTTAACCAAAAAGACTAATTTTCCACAAAATACATTATATTTCAAGTGAATAGTTGCATTTTAAATTAAAAAATACAGTTTAAACCAAATTAGAAGTCTTCTACAACAAAAATGAATTTTTAATAAAGTAGTTCAACTTGTAGACAAGTATTTTCAACCAAATAAGATGAATCTTAACACATTACATAAAGTTTGAAGCAAGAGATGAATTTACAACTAAAAAAAGATAGATTTCGAAATAAAAATGCTATATTTGAATTGTTATTAAAAAAAAAAAAACACTGATATATACAGGATGTCCCAGACTCAAGCGTCCGGACTTATATGGCCGTATACAAATAAAAAAAATAAATAGAAAATTCCTTTTCCAAAAATCAGTTGGAGTTTTAGTTTGTGAGTTACAAAATATTTAAGCTGGACCAATCAGGAGCGCCGTATAAACAGCCGTGTGTGCGTGAACGGGATTTCAACGTAGTGTTATCGAAGCGAGCGCTGAGGTGGTGTTAGCGACAAGAGAACACTGCTTTGAAATACCGCTCACGCACACACGGCTGTTTATATGGCGCTCCTGATTGGACCAGCTTAAATATTCTATAACTCAAAAACTAAAACTTCAACTGATTTTTGAAAAAGGAATTTTAGATTTTTATATTGCATTTTTATGCGGCCATATAAGTCCGGACACTTGAGTCTGGGACACCCTGTATAATAATAATAATAATAATAATAATAATAAGGCGTAGGGATGTGGCGACCCCATCGCCCGAGAGCTCCTGCTCTTGCAGTCAGCCGCGTTGCTTTGGGCTAACTCCCCAATGCAACGAATTATGCGGTTACGACACAAGTATCGCGCAGTGCCACCCACAATAGGCCTCTCTCGGATGGAGGCCATGGTTCAGTTGGGAGTGGCAATAGGAACGAACCGAGGCGACGACCAGGCAATGACCCCGGACAAACGCGAGAACATCGATTTAAATAGTCGGACCAACTCAGGAGGGACCTTCTTACCTGTTGGCAAAGAAGCTCACCGGCGCGGAGAGGATTCGTGAAGAGGTTGCATGACCGTTGGGGCAATATGCACCCAGAATATGCTCATAAAACGCCTCAGTATTTGAGAGATCAGGTATCCTTCTTGCGAAAAAACGGATATGAAGCTGTTTATCAACAGGAAGAGGAGCAACATCCTCCAGCGAACATTCCACCCGTTCCAGCAAGACCACCTTTGCAGATAGCCGATAATGTCAACATGAGAAGTAGGAGATCTATCCACCAAAAAGTCTTCCTCAGGATGGACAAATTAGCTGAAGCTAATACTTCTCTCCGCGATTTGCTCCCCGAAGATGTTAATCTCTGGAATCTGAACTGTGTAGTTTACGAGAAGGCGGTCTCCCTGCTTAGCGACGATAGAAGTAACAAATACTTCGGTACGTCTGAGTAAGACACGCGAGCGTATTGCACAGCTTCAGTTCAAAATTGAAACGGCGAGACGGCATGCATCAAATGTTCAGTGCGTGATTAGCTACATAACAGCAAATAAAAAGTTCACTCCAAAAGTTAGGGCACTTGCTCGAAACTTGAGGAAAGCAAATCACACGCTGAACAAATGTAAACTGTCGACCATCAAGCAGCACTGGACGCAAAAAGTAAGATCTCTTCCAACAGCGAAACAGCGCCTTGAACGGCGAGTTAAGTGGATTCAGGAAAATTCCACCTTTTCTACTAATCCTTCCCGTCTGTTCAATAAAGCGTCATGTGTAGTTAAAAATCCGCCTAGTCGAGAAGAGATTCAAATCTTCTGGGAGAAAGTATATGGAGATACTTATCAGCTAAATGAAGACGCTTCCGATATATCACTCTTTCGTAACTTTTGCCAAAGGCAAAGGTTACAAGATCCAGAGGAAGAGTGTCCACTAATTACTGCTGAAGAAGTGAAGAAAGTTATCGCTAGAACTAAGAACTTTTCGGCGCCAGGGCCAGATAAAATCAACAACTTTTGGTGGAAGAAGTTTACTTCTACGCACCAACATCTAGCTCGTATATTTACTACTTTCTTAAACGGAGAACAACCCGTCCCGCAGTGGCTAGTGGAAGGACGCACGGTATTGATCCCTAAGGCCGGAGATTTGTCATGTCCAAAGAACTACAGGCCCATAGCTTGTTTAAACACCAGCTACAAGCTATTCACTGGCATCCTCAAAGAGAGGATATTGACATCTATCGAGCCGGTATGGAGTGCAATAGTCGAACAACGTGGATGCAAGAGAGGGCTGGCAGGTTGCAGGGAGAACCTGTTAATAGACAGGTGTATTACCCAGGACTCGATCAGGTATCGACGCAATCTGTCCATGGCTTGGATTGATTACCGTAAGGCATTCGATAACACGAGCCATGAGCTTCTTATCAAGCTCCTTGAGTGCATGGAGGTGCATCCAAAAATAGTGAGATGCATAGAAGAGCTTATGCTCTTGTGGCGGACAAGATTTGTCATAACATCTGACAAAAGACAAGTGACTACAAGGTTTGTCACATATAAGAGGGGGGTCTTTCAAGGAGACTCTCTAAGTCCGATACTTTTCTGCATTTCCCTCTTGCCTCTATCTATTGTGCTCCGAGGCAAAAGCTCTGGATACCTATGTGGCCCGCCGAGCAGAAGAGAATATAAGGTCAACCACCTTTTATACATGGACGACCTTAAACTCTTTGCTTCCTCAAAAAAGGACCTTAACATCCTTGTAGATGCGGTAAATAGGTATTCTAAAGCGATTGACATGAGCTTCGGACTGGACAAGTGTGCCTGCGTCCACCTACACCAAGGAAGACTAGAAACTACATCATCCAGTGACGATCAGGATGTTCAACTCATAGGCGGAAATACCATTCAACATCTTGGTATTGGAGAAACATATACATATCTTGGAATACCGCAAGCGGAAACCCAAAATGTGCATAACTTGAAAACGGCCCTTGGAAAAGGGTATCGCCAAATTCTCAGAAAAATTTTGGCTTCCGAATTATCTGGAAAGAATAAGATCCAGGCGACCAATATGCTGGCCGTTCCTATACTGCTCTACACGTTTGGTGCAGTAAAATGGAACGTCGATGAGTTAAAACAACTTGATCGAAGCACACGCAAGATGATGACAATTCAACGAAGTCTTCATCCTAGATCTTCCGTACCTCGAATATATCTCCCTCGCGATAAAGGAGGTAGAGGATTGCTAAGCTTAGAGTGTCTTCATCGAAGAATGGTTCTAGCTACAGCCTGTTCAGTTCTAAAAAGCACGGATTCCCTTATGCGACTCGTACATCAACATGAAGTCGCCAATGCTGCGGTGTTTCTATACCATGCAGCAGATAGGGCCGCAGAGGAGCTTGACCTCCCATTTGATTCCAGCGACATTACACATGGCCTAGCATCACTAACACATCTGGTGCTCAAAAGTCGTATACAGGAAGCAGAACATACGCTTCTACTAAGAGAACATGCTGAGAAACCCCTCCATGGTAAGTTCTACGGCATCCTACGTAGAGAAGAGCTCTCGATGGGTCTGACCAACATGTTTCTCAAGTCTGCTGGATTGAGATCGGAGACCGAGGGATTTCTTTTTGCCTGTCAAGACGGCGTCATAGACACCTTAGTTTACCGCGAGCGCATAATGAATATACCTGTACGCGATACAAACTGCCGAGCGTGCAAGCTAGAGCCCGAAACACTTGGACATGTTCTCAGTGGATGCTCTAAATATGCACGCTGCGCGTACATAGAGAGACACAATGCAGCTCTAAAAGTGATATATTACCATCTTAGGCATTTCTATGGTGTTGATCTATTGCCCGTCTTGCCATACGCCCAGGGGGAACTCGAGTCAGTCGTGGAGAATGATCAGTGTAAGATCTACTGGAATTTCTCATTCTCCACCACTCAACGTATCAGTGCTACGAAGCCTGACATTGTCCTCCAAGATCTGAAGAACAAGATCATTTACGTGATTGAATTCTCGGCACCAGCCGATGGTAATATCACGGCAAAGGAGGGAGAAAAACAGGTGAAATATCAAGCACTTCTTTTCGAGCTGAGTAGGCTGTACCAAGGCTACAAAGTCCATCTTATAATTCTCATAATCGGCTGCCTTGGAGGTATGAAAGCTTCATTTATTAGCCAACTCAACAAGATTCCGGCTTGCCAGCGTCAGGCTCATTTCATCGCGAACCGTATGCAAAAGGCTGTTCTCCTGGGATCACTCCATCTGGTCCGTCAACACTGTTCCTCTTAAATTCTACAAAGATTGGTAGCTCTAAAAAAGTATCCAGAGGTGAAACCTTCATCTCCAACTGTCTTGTCTGCCGCGTAAGGTCATCCGCGGCTAAAGACCTGACTCCAGGGAACAGTGTTGCCCGATGTTATCACGCGTAAATTTCCCGCTCTTGCTTACCTTCTAGGACAGAAGGAGCAGAAGCGGATGACGTACACGTTCCAGTAGCTTTGGGATTGGTTTCTTTAAGGAATCATGATCGAAGCTTCCGGAGCCTACAACTTCTCAAAATAATAAAAGCCTCGGTGGCTCAGTTGGTTAGACGCTCGGACTTCACCTCAGAGGTCCGGGGTTCGATCCCTGAGCCGGTACCTCTTGAAATTTTTCTATGTACCTTTACCGAGGTTCTGGTGGTTCGGAACCCACCTTAAGCTGTAGGTCCCCCCATCATGCACTTGACTGCAACCCAGTCCGTGAATGATGGGGTAAAACCAGGCTTTGCCCAATATGTCAGGGCACACGCTCTTATCAGGTCACTTGATTGCATTATAATAATGCGTCCGTGACTGATAATATATACCGGGGATAACCCCATGCATAATATTCAAACAGACAAAAAAATACAACTCTAACCAAAAATTCCTTCGACATTTTGGGTTGTAACCATCTTAAGCCTGAGAGAAAAATGAGTTTCCTCATTTTTATAAAATATAATAAAATTCACCTTTGAATGATCCTGTACAGGTGCCTATACAGAAACGTGAATAGGATCCTTTACAGAAAACAATTGCGAAAACTGATGTCGTTTACAGCTATATACTTGCCTTCCTTTTATTCCCTTGAAGAACCAACTCACCATCGAGAGAGTCAAGCCACCGCGAACCCTCGCGGATTTCAATGGAACGACCTGTGCCTACTTCAAGGCGTCGGAGCCGCTATTTTTTAGGGTTGTATTGGTTCGGGACAGATCGGGATATGCGGGAGATTCAAAGGTAGTATGGAAGAGAATTCAAAAATATTAATAAAAATCATGTAAAATTGACCTTATTGTCAATAAGTGAGTCGACTAAAACTGGAGACTAAATAAAACTCAATAAAAAGTAATTACATAAATGAAAATAATTCAACAATACGAAAATAGGAAAGTCGATAAGATTTTAAATTGGTGGAATACACATTTTGTGTATACGTGGTTTAGAATATTTATCAATTGAACCATGATAAATCCTGATAAAACTTTAAAGCTTTAAACTTGGTTATTCTAGGTTTTCGCACATCGTGTGCTCGCTATTGCGCGCTTCGCGGGCTAATACTCTCGTAGTAAACTTCATCGTTATGACTTGCTTTTGGTTTAATTACGTCAGTTTTACATAAAAAGAAGAAATAATTTACTTAAGGGCATGTGACACAGCCAAATACCAACATTACCGACCTCACTTTTTCAATTTTCCGAATTTTTTTTTTGAATCTAAGAACTTTTTTTGTAAATAAAATATCGGGCTGAAACTTTGGAAAATGTATGAGAAGACAATAAAGTACGTTTACGTACCTTATTCGAGGAAGAACTTTGCAAAAAATTATTTTCGAAGAAATTAAAACTGGGTGCATTTTTTGAACCTATGAAATTTTTTTATAAGTAAAATATCGGCTTCAAACTTTGAGAAATCCAAGAGCCGACAGTAAAGTACGTTTATGTACATTATTTGAATATAAAAGATGCAAAAAGAAAAATGCAAAAAATGCTAAAAAAAAAAAAAGAAAAAGTGTCAACTCCGGTTCCGCTTGCCAGTTCGGTCGGTATTTGCGATGGGCACGACAATGCGAAGTCTGGCGGCCACTAATCGAGGCTCTATCAGCTGGCTCGTCTACATCTGAAATATGGGGTCCACGCTGTCAAAGATTGGTAATGCGGTGTTCTTACAATAATATTTTTTGTAAGTTGTGTCCAGCATAAAAGTTGAGTGAAATATGTTGTTTCAATGTTGAATTATGTAAGTATTGAAATCGCTATTGGCCTCGCTCAGTGGCCGCCATACTTCGCATTTTCGTACTCATCGCTAATGCCGACCGAACTGGCAAGCGTTGTTGACATTTAGTTGTAATTTTTCTTTTTGCATCTTTTATGCTCAAATGATGTACATAAACATACTTCACTGTCGGCTCTTGCATTCCTCAAAGTTTGAAACCGATATTTCACTTATAAAAAAAGTTCTTAGGTTCAAAAAATGAACCCAGTTTTAATTTCTTCGAGAATAATTTTTTGCGAAATCCCTCACCGAATCAAGTACGTAAACGTAGTGTATTGTCTTCTCATACATTTTCCAAAGTTTCAGCCCGATATTTTATTTACAAAAAAAGTTCTTAGATTAAAAAAAAAATTGGAAAATTGAAAAAGTGAGGTCGGTAATGTAGGTATTTGGCTGTGTCACATGCCCTTAAGGGTCTATCGACCTTAAGGGACACATTCTCATCGAGACACTCGCGCTTCGCGCTCGATATTTGCTTTCAAAATCATGTAAAACCTCGCGCTCCACGCTTGTTTCTGTTCATCGTATAATAGAAGCGCAAAAGTTTGAGCGCGCTTGCGGCGCGAGATTTGTTCGTCGCGCTTCGCAACAACTATATGTTATGTTCTATGTTCTTCAGATAAAAATGACTAAATTTGTATTTGATATCAAATAAAGAAGGAAATTCCATCAAAATTCAGTCAAATCTTACACAAATCTAATACCTTCTCTGGATGAGAATGTAAAAATACAAATTTTCAAGTACCGTGAGCATTAATGATAGTTTTTTTATTGTTTTAATGGTTTGAAATAGTATTGAGAACATAAAAACAATGAAGTATTCTGAAAAAACACACACGAGATGAAAAAGAAATGAAATAAGCAAAATTTTGATGAGAATGTGCCCACTTATCGGGCTGATTTTTTCACTGTTAATGTTCTTTTTTACGCCTAAAACAAAAACTGCACATCCCATCGAAAAGTGAACAGTAACAAATTTGTAGATCTTTTTTGAATGCAAAATTTTTGTTGTTTTTCCAAAGATTTACACAATTTTGCATTCCTTATTTTTTTTCATATTCTGTATATTTTGACCGCAAGATGGAATTTTTGATTTTTTTTTTTGCGATAAAAATTTGAATTTTCGATTTTTCAACAAAATTTTAAAAAGTCTTATAACCGTATTGTAGGGTATTCAAAAAGAAACATTTTTCTTCTTCTGAATTGTTTCCTTATCGTGCGTTGTTTGGCTTAAAATGTTCATTTTCGTTTGTTTTTTGGAATTTTGTAAATGCTATAAATCCAGTAATTTTTGTTTAATCAAAAAAATTCATTGGGATAAATTGTTTATCTTTTTGAGTATTACGAATATACGTACATAGAATTTTTAAATTTGAAAAAAAGTGGTCTCAACAATTTTGAAAAAGCGCTCACTTTTTGAATTTTCATCCAAAATGGCTGGCTAACGAACTTGACCTTCATTTTAGGATACTTGAAGAGTATACCAAAGCCCAAACCAATCTGTCAATTCTTTCGAAAGTCATCGTGCTAACAGACTAAAAATCTACATACATACCCACCCACATACAGACAGACACATTCGTAAAAACCTGTTTTTTGGGTTCAGGGGGTCTCAAAACGTGGACATTTGACAAAAACCGGGGGGGGGGGGGGTCAAATTTCACACAAATCTAATACCTTCTCTAGATGAGAATGTAAAAATACAAGTTTTCACCAAAGTTGAAAATATTGGGAAACTGTACTACAAAATTGTGTCGTATATACTAGTAGTTTATTGTAGAAATGTACACATTTAAAAAAAAAAAATTACAAACCATACACTTGTAGAATCCACATCAACGTTTCGACTTGTACTTTACTGTTAATTTTTGTAGGATATTTAATATATATTTTTCTGCAAGAAACTACAATAAAAATAATTTTTCACTTTTACCAAGATTTTAACGTTAAAAATATAAATTTTCCAATTTGAAAGCCTCAATAACGTAAATGCACTGGTAATCGTCACTGCATTAGTTATCGTCAGATGGCCCAGTATTTTTCGTATTATATAACAAGATTCGCTCTTGCCGCGTGTGATAAAAAATTTGATTTTAGGTAAGTTTAAATATCCTATTATCAAATTAGTATACTTTTCTCGTGTTGATACTTGGTTACGTGCCTGACGATAACTATAACGCATTTGCATGATTTGAATTTTAATCCTGAATAAAAATTGCCTTCAATCAAATATCATGAGAAGTGATTAAAATTGAGTTTTTTTATATCTGCTTTAATCGGTTAAGCCCGTTGTGAAAATAAGAATTGTGTTTTAAATACAATTATAAGCATTTTTAATTTCCAATTTGGCTTAAGGTGACGATTACTATTGTATTCACCTTAGTTGCAAACATGTAAACTTTTGATTGAAACTTCATAAACTATTCTTAGTTCTAAAATAATTTCAAATTAATAAATTTATAATTAAGGGTGTTGGTTAACTCCGACTTGGATTTTTTTTATAGGCACGGCACTGACTCCATATATAACTTTTCCCAAGTATTCGAAAGCGAAAGAAAGAAAACTTGTCAAATATCCGGGGTTTGCGAGATCCTCGGATCAACGAAATTTATAGGAATGAAGCCTTTTGCTGAGGGAAGAACTATTTTCGCGGAAATGATTAATTTTTCGAAAGGGAGAAATCTGCGGATAGCAGAAGACAGCATTTGAACGGCGAGAACCGTTCGCAAATTTATTTTTTTACTCACAATTCTGACATCACAGAAGTATTTCCAGAAGCTAGCTGATATTCGAAGACCCAAATCTTGATGATGGCGAACCTAAATTTCGCGAAATACGTCGCGAAATGGAGAAAAATGCGGAACAAAATTGAGATGTGCTGTGTATGTGAGGACCATAAGACTGTATTAGTAAGCAGCAAAGCAAACTCGCCAACAGACCGGCTGTCAAATTCGCGCTCCGAATCTTCAATGCTCTGAAGTCCGCACCACACATTGCCACTCGCGAAATCGTGGCGCAAATATTTAAAAAGTTTTTCAAGACAACAACTGCGAATGCACCAATTTTATAGATAAATCAATTTATAATTGTATGTAAATTTGTAAATTTACCCAGTTTCAAATTATAACTTTCAAATTATGATTTGAAAATTTTGAAATTATAAATTATAAATTTATCAAGTTATTCAGCAATAAATTCCGAAACCATCAAATTCGATTTCTGGAATTTCAATATTAGGCCCTCTGCAAATTTATTTATAAATTTTAAGTTTATCAGGTGGTCCAACTATAAATTAATTATATGAAGAAGCTTGTAACGGGGGGGCACGGATTGTGGTCATCTTTTGTGAGCGAAGACGGCCTCATTTGAGATAAAAAAAAAGCTGAAACAGTTTACTAAGATGGAAAGCGGTTTACGAGAAAAAAGAGTTACAAGAAATCCGCGCAATATAAATGTCGGTTTGAATTGTAGGACTAAAGAGTGAGGAGCGGCGGGGTAATGGTCTAGGTTCAAGGCTACAGAATCTGCCGTCATGCGTTCGCGTCCTCGTACTCTCGTCAATTTTTTTTGTTTTTAATTTTTTTTTGAATACATTACCGTGAATATGCATAAATATTATAAAAATATTAATAAATATTAATATTTTTTGAATTGGGTGGAGCAACAAAAATCTTTTTTGTGATAAGATTTTGGAGGGCAGGGGTGCTAAAAAATGCCCTTTATCCCCCAATAAATTATCAATAAAATGAATAACATGAATAAAATCAATAGAATTAATAAAACGAATGAAACGGATAAAATGAATCAAATAAATGAAATCAATATAATCAATAAAATAAATAAAATCAATGAAATCAGTGAAACCGATATAAATGTTATTTAATTGATTTGATTGATGTTGTTCTTTGATTGTTCGATTGATTTTAGTGATGCATTTGATTGCATTTTTTAAAAAATCGTATATTTATATTGAGTTTCTTTATTTTATTACAAAATACAATGTAATGAATCAATAAAATCAATAAATTGAATATAATCACTAAAATCAGTAAAATGTAGATTTCATTGATGTGTTTTCTTTCTGATTTTGTTGATAATAAATCGATGTTATCGATTGTGGTAATCTTATTCAATTTATTGATTTTATTCAGTCATTTGATTGTTTTTTTTCTAATAAAAATATCGAATATTTATACCGATTTTCTTCATTTGATTAAAAAATACAATCAAATGAATAAATAAATCAGTAAATTGAATGAAATTACTAAAAACAATAAAATCAAATTATTATCAATGAAATAAAATAAATGAACAGCACCAATAAAATCAATAAATCGAATAAAATCACTAAAATGAAGAAAATCAATAAAGTCAAAATTATACTGATTTTAGTGATCTTATTCAATTCATTGATTTTATTAATTTTTTTATTGTATGGATTTTATTGATTTCCTTGATGTTGTTTATTTTATTGATTTTGTTGATAATAAATCGATTTATTTTTTCTAGTGATTCCATTCAATTTATTGCTTGTATTGATTTATTCTATTCTATTTTTTAAACAAAAAATCAAGTAGATCAATAAAATCACTAAAAACAAAAAAATAAAATTATTGCCAATAAAATGAAAAATAAAAAAATCAAGAACATCAATGAAATCCATAAATTGAATAAAATCACTAAAATCAGTAAAATCAGTGCAATTTTGATTTTATTGATAATAATCTGATTTTAGTATTTTATTCAATTTATTGACTTCATTGCTTCATTTCATTGTATTTTTTAATAAAAGAATCGGATATTCATACTGATTTTCTTTATTTTATTAAAAAATACGATGACATGAATGAAAAAAATCAATAAATTGAATGAAATCACTGAAATCAGTATAATTCTGACTTTATTGATTATAATTTGATTTTCTTGATTTTAGTGATTTTATTCAATTTATTGATTTTATTGATTCATCCCATTGTATTTTGTAACAAAATAAAGAAACTCAATATAAATATACGATTTTTAAAAAATGCAATCAAATGCATCACTAAAATCAATCGAACAATCAAAGAACAACATCAATCAAATCAATAAAATAAAATTTATATCGGTTTCACTGATTTCATTGATTTTATTTATTTTATTGATTTTATTGATTTCATTTATTTGATTCATTTTATCCGTTTCATTCGTTTTATTAATTCTTTTGATTTTATTCATGTTATTCATTTTATTGATAATTTATTTGGGGATAAAGGGCATTTTTTAGCCTCCCCGCCCTCCAAGAGCTTATCACAAAAAAGATTTTTGTTGCTCCACCCAATTCAAAAAATATTAATATTTATTAATATTTTTATAATATTTATGCATATTCACGGTAATGTATTCAAAAAAAAATTAGAAACTAAAAATAATTGACGAGAGTACGAGGACGCGAACGCATGACTTCTCTCCAAAATGCTTCGACCTCCTCTGGTTTGGGCGGATGGTCGACAGTAACTGGAGGGTCTTGGAAGAGTTTAGATGGATCAGATGAAAATTGTTAATTTTCTCTGACCCACCTCTCTCTCCGCTCTAGACTTCTCCTAGCGTTAGATAGTATTCGTATTCTGTCAACAATATGCTGTCTGATGGTCATTAGCTTTGATTTGTTGATTGTGTGATGACGGATCCGTAGTTCGCGCGCGAACCGTCGAACCTTGGCAGTGAAATTCCTGCCAGATGTTATGTAGTCAATCACACACTGAATGCGGGACGCGTACTGTCTAGCCCAGCCTATCTTTGTGCTGAGTTGATGCATTCTTCTTTTGGTCTTATGGTCAACCGTTGGTTTTGTTTTACGGCTTGCATCTGCCAAAGTTCTCGCTGCATTGTACACACCACAACTGATAGTCCAGAGGTCGGATTCTTCGGAAAAATCTCCACGAAGTTCATCATCCAATTCAGTCAGATCTTTGGGCTTGGGAGAAACCTGAATGTTGATGTTTCTCCGGGTCCTGAAGCATCGTTCTTCCTCTATTGGATGCCTCTTCGCGGTTGGTCTCAGTGTCGCTTCTCTTTCTCTGTTGCCGGCTTGTTCTGGATGCGGTTGAGTAGGCACTCCGCTTATATAACCCCTTTTCCTAAGGTTCTCGGCATGGTTTCGCAGACGTTGTTGCGAAAAGTCTGAGAGCTCTGGGTGTTTCTCGCACCACAGAGCGTGCGCAGTCGTGCCATGTAACCTTCTCGTTCAGGGACCATACTGGCATCGTAGCATTCCAGCAGGCCGTCATTGAGTTGATCCGTCCACTTAAAAGTAACAAGATTCCGCCGGTCAATCGCATTGACTCCGTCTTGATTGGCTCCTCCAACTGTAGGGTAGTCGGCATTGTTGTCCGACCCATTGTTGGGAGCCCTGCGCGTTTGATTGTTTTGAACCGCACTTACTACAATTATGTTTGGTGTTGTCATTGTTGTTCCCACGAGCAGCTAGGGAAAGGGTTCGTCCATCCCTGTAGAGCCCCGCATGCAAGGATAAGGCTGTATACTCTGAGAGTCGCCGATTTCCCAGAATCACCGTTAGAGACACCTCACCCAGGTGACATTCAGCTTTCGGCACGGTTCTCACGCCTTCGCTTGGGGGTTATTCCTTCGAGACCATCCCTGGACAATTGTCCGCGACTGCTTATTAATTATTGTAACCATATTCAGCAGAAACCCTTGGTACAGAGACCCTCGATCCGCAACCCGAGGACGCGTTCGGTGGCTTTGTCATAAGCCCTTCGGTTCTATTCCAAAGGAATCGAAACCGAAACCGAATGGTTCCGGTACCGGGAAACGAACCCGAGCCTCCTGGGTGAGAGCCAGGTATAAAAAAAAATTGAATAGCATTTCGAACTCGAAAGTTCATTGCCTCACTACCCGATTCGGGTAGTGTTTCTAGGTGGATAAATACTACCAGTGTGGGTCCACCAGACCCACGACGGGCCAACAACCACGCAGTATTCCCCGAACGGTCACCCATCCATGTACTAACCGCGCCCAACGCTGCTTAACTTCAGTGATCTTACGGGAACTGGTGTTTCCAGCGTGGTATTGCCGTTGGCAATACCAGGTATATATATATATATATATATATATACAGGGTCTCCCGGTACTCAAAAAACATATTTGTATTTTCGAATTCTAACAAAAAAATGGCGTCGAAAATAATTATAAAAAAATTGTTCTAAAGTTAATAATTACCGAGTTATTAACAATTAAAGATTAACCAATCAGAAGCACGCGTTAGAAGGTCGACAGTCCATGTGCCATCGACAAGAGTGTGTGCATAAGCAAGTTCATTTCGTATAATTTCTCCTCGGATCGCTTTTGCAGTAGGTTGTGACTCTGGTGCAACTTCACACGTCAACGAGATACAAAAATGGACAAAGATATTGTCCACAATCAACAAAATTCGACAACATTCTCATGAATTCTGTAAATTCCCTTGAAATTTGTAGAATTTTCGAGTACTCAGTGGAATTCTCGTGAATTCTCTTGAGTTAAGCAGAATTTTCTTAGAAACAGCTAAATTCTCTCTAACTTTGTAAAATTCTTTTGATTTTAGCAGAATTGTTTTGAGTTCAGCGAAATTCTCTTGAATCTCCTTGCATTTATCATAATCCTCTGGAAACCTGTAGAAATATCTCGTTAATTCAGAGAATTCTCTTCAATTATGTAGAATTCTCTTGAATTGTGTATAATTGTTTCAAATTCAGTAGAGTTCTCCTATGTTTGGTAGAAATTCTCTTCAGTTTCGTCAAATTATCCTGTTTTCTTCCAAATTCAGCAGAATATTCTGGAAATCAGCAAAATTCTTTCGAATTTAAAAGAATTCTCTAGAGTTAGGCAGAATTCCCTTGAATTAATCATAGATCTTCGTAATTCTGTATAAATATCTCATGAATACCGTAGAATTCTCTTCATTTATGCATTCTCTTAAAATCTGTATAATTCTCTTGAAGTCCGTAGAATTCTCCTCAATTCAGTAGAATTCTCTTACGTTTGGCAGAATTCTCTTGAATTTAGTAGAATTCTCTTGAGTTCAACAGAATTCTCATGCAATCTGTAGAATTATCTTGAATTGAGTAGAACTCTCTTGGTTTTCGTAAAATTATCTTAAATTCTGTAAAAGACTCTTGTATTCTGTAGAATTATCTTAAATAAGCTTTGATTTATTTTGAATTAATTAGTTTTTCCAATTTCCATTGTTGTGAACGTTACAAGAAATATCAAGGAAATTCCATTGAAAAAATGCGACACGCCAGAGTCATAATTAAATGCTTGATGATTTCAGAGCACGCATTTAAGAAAAAGTACCAATCCACTTTTTCCGGGTGTATTTCAAAGTGCAAACATATGCCCGCAAAAATCCCTCTGATGACGCACATCGTTTTTAAGGCATTTGAATATTATTGTATTGATCGGAATATCTACTCAAGTGTTTGATAATTGTGTGAAGTGATTATTTTAAATTTTATATTTTTTAGCAGCTCAAGTTGGAGGAAGCTCAGACGGGGTTCGATGTAAGTACTAGGGGTGGTTTTCTTAGGCTGTATAATATTATTGTAGGAATTGAGATATCTGCTAGAGCCTTAGAAAGGTGTTTGGGTTGAACTATTTATAATTTGAATATGTTTTGCCTGTTTTAGTTGAAAGCAGCTGAGACTATTTCGTTTAACGTTCGAGGGGTAGTTTTTGAAGCTGTATTGTATGCTTTTGTAGAGGAATTTGAGACTGGATACATTACATGTACTATAGATGGTTTTTGGGGATGTGTAATATTATTGTTGGGATGGGGATATCTATGAGAGTCTTGGGAAGGTGTCTTACATGACACATTTCAATTTGAAATGTTTTTGGCTGCTTTACTCGAACTCAATTAGGATGAGGTTCGTTGAATATACTAGGGGTGTTTTTCTGGGGTGTGTTATATTATTTTAGTGATGAGAATATCAACTAGAGTCTTCTGAGAGTGCCGGATGTAACTGTCATTAATTTTTAACTATTTTTGCTCCTTTTGTTGAAGGCAGCTGAAACGGGGTTTTTAAATGTACTAGGGATGTTCTTTTGAGCCCGTATAATATTATTATTAGAATAGCGATATGGAATAGAGTCTTAAAAAGGTGTCTCAAGTGACTATGTTTAATTTGAAAGTTGTTGCCTGCTTTATTTGAAGGTAACTGAGATGGGTTTCTTTATTATACAAGGGTTTTTGAATAATATTTTAGGGTTTGCAATATCTAATAAAGTCCTGAGACAGTGTGTGGGGTGATTATTTAGAAATAAAATGTTTTTTGGCTACTTTAGCCGAAGTCAGTTGCGACTGGGTTCGCTAAATGTACTAGGGATAGCTTTGTAAGGCTGTGTAATATCATTGTAGGAATTGGGATTTCTGATCAGAGTTTTGAGAAAGTGCCTGGGGTGACTATATTTAATTTGAAACTCTTTGGCTGCTTCAATTACGTGCAGCTCAGACGGGGTTCGTTAAATGTACTAGGGGTGGTTTTTTGAGTCTGTGTAATAATATTGTAGGGGCGGGGATATCTATGAGAAACTTCGAAAAGTGTGTGGTGATTATTTTAAATTTTGAATTTTATGACAGTCTAAGTTGAAGGCAGCTGTGATGGGGTTTGTTCAATGTAATGTGTGTGGTTTGTTGGGAATGTCTAATATTATTGTAGGGATATCGATATACCCTAATGTCTTGGGAAGGTTGTGGTATCTATTTTTAGTTTAACATTTTTTGGCTGTTTTTTTAAGCCCCGAAAAAATAATTAACTTTGGGCTTACAGTTTTTTCAAATATCTATATTTTTATTTAGGGGTTCATGTTAAATTCATGGCTTGTTTCCGAAACGTTAATGTGGTTGGTCTTGGTAAGCTATAACACAGTTTAGAGCTATGGCTTACGTTTTTTTGTATTTAATCCCTCAGGTTTTTTTCAGGGTTGATTTCGTAAAATAAATGTAAAGTGTTTGGGAAACACACAAAAATAGGCTAAAATTCTGATATGATTATGTTTATGGTGAGCGCAATTTATCTTCACTATTTTTCTTCATAGTAAATATTAAATTTAATAAAATAACCGATGGAACATTTTAAATGGAGTATCAAAGAATATGTGAGAATTGAAGCGGGTCAAAATAATCGATTGGCCCTTCGTAGCAAGCAGTTTCATGCTTGGCGTCACAGGGGGCCTGTGTGCCCTGCTTTATTCCCTATTTGCCAGCTATGTTTCATCCAGATAGGTGTAAGGACATCATCAGAGGGATTTCACTGGAATGAACAATCATTCAATTATGACTCAGGCGGATCGTATTTTTTATTGGAACTTTATCGACACTTCTTGTGAGCTTCACGAAAAAAATGGGAAGGACGAATGAATTCGAAATAAATCAAAGCTTATTCTGATGGATTCAAAGGTATTAAAAAATTCTTAAGTGAGTTCAAAACTGTTTAAAAATTTTCTAGGGAATTTTACAGAATTCAAGAGAATTTCACAGAATTCTACGTAATTCAACTACAGAAGTCAAACGACTTTTACAGAATTCAAGATAATTCCACAGAGTTGAAGAGAATTCTGCTAAACTGAAAAGAATTCTACTGAATTCAAGAAAATTCTACATTTTTCAAGTCAATTGTATGGAATGAAAGATAATTCTGCCAAATTCGTGAGGATGCGACTGGATGCAAGAGAATTCGGCATAATTCAAGAGAATTTGGCTGATTTCAAGAAAATTCTAATATTTAAGAGAATTCTGCTGAACGTAAGAGAATTCTGCTAAATTGAAGAGAATTCTGCAGAACTCAGAAGAATGCAGCTGATTTCAAGATAATTTCGCCAATTTAGGAAAATTCTACTGAATTCAAGAGAATTTCGCTGATTTCAAGACAATTTTACTAAATTCAAGAGAATTCTGTTAAACCTAAGAGAATTCTACTAAATTGAGAATTTTATATGACCGAAAAGAATTTTACTGAATTCAAAAGAATGATACAGAATCCAATAGAATTCCATTAAATTTTGAAGAATTCTGCTGAAATCAAAAGAATTCTACAGAATTCAAGAGTCTTTTACAGAAATTAAGATAATTTAACGGAAATCAAGAGAGCTCTACTCATTTCAAGAGAATTCTATAGATTGCTCGAGAATTCTGTCGATCTCGAAAGAATTGTACTGAATTCAAGAGAATTCTGCCAGGCGTAAGAAAATTCTACTGATTTCAAGGGAATTTGGCAGACTTTAAGAGAATTATACAGATTTTGAGAAAATGCATAAAGAGAATTCTACTGTATTCACGAGTTATTTACAGAATTCCAGAGAATTAAAAAAAATTTCATGACAATTTTGTATTCTTCATTGAAAAATTACTAATTGAAAATGCTTTGTAAAGATTAAAAATAATTTTAGAGTATATTTTTTGCTCACAATATTTTATTATATTTTATATATTTTTCTTAAAAAACCAAACTTTTGGTGGAGGTGCTGCCAGCCAGTACTTCCACTGAAGCAAATTTCAGAAATTAAACACATAACAAAACCAGAATTATGGGCTTTTTTGCGCTTTTCAAAATCATAAAAATCAATTTTCTTCAAACAACGCATACAATGAATTATGAGCT
>CAKNXH010061324.1:50508-66407 GCA_932178445.1 Andricus quercusramuli
TGGCCTCGAACAGGCCTGGCGCTCAACGGAAAATTTAGATTTTTTTTGAAATTTACAGGAAGCAGTGCCGAAGGTATGTAGTGATTTTGATTATTTAACCATAATTAAATTGCAACATTTCATGGCAATACATTTGTTAGCTGAAATAATCATCACATTAAATGGGATTGAAATGTGACACAATTCAATTACGATAAAAGAAATTAAAATGTATATTTCAAAAACGGAATTGATAAGGTATTCAAAACATTTGAAATTCGACGATATTTGTTCGCAAATTAATGAAATTCAATTTGCACCTTCTTACCGGGGTGTACGACACGATGAACTTAAGTCGACAGAGAATGGCCGTGAAAGGGTGAGATGGGCAGCTTCAGTGCGGGAAGATGAAGTGTCACATCGACTATCGTTATTACCAGAAAATACGGAATTTTCTTATCATGGAGAAACGTGTTACAAAAATTATACTAATAACTGGAGGATGGCGTAATGTAGTATTAAGAGAAGACGCTTAGAATCTACGGAAGAAGGCGAGCCAATGGATATGGATAATTCCGAAGACTTTGGTGCTAATCATAGTGATTCTGTGAATAGTGCAACATCGACTTCTACTGGCAGTGAATCAATGAATACAAGTGATCCGAGTAATTCAGATGCTCCATTTTGTGCAGAATCCATTAATCAAGGTGGGAATGGAGATGAAAGAGAAGGGATCTTAAAGAATGTGTGTATTTTGTGTTCTCGTTTCAGAGCTAAAGGTGAAAAAGTACCGCCTAAAATAGTAAATAAAGAGAGAGCAGAAAACATTATCAGAATCTTTAAGTATTTCGACGGCAATTTTTTAAAAGAAGCAAGATTCTTAGAAAATTCTTCAGACGTTCTTGAAGGAGATATATATTTCTACCAAAAATGTCTTCGCTCTTTAGAATGAGAATATGACCGTGCAACTTCTGAAGATAGCAACCGTGAACTATTTTCTCGAAAAAAGGCCATTCTCCATGTTCTGGACAAAATCCATTCTCAGTTTGAAGCAAACCTACTCTGTTCTTCAGTTCTAAAGTGCGAGTGGAAGAAACTTTTCATACTCTGCGAATGAAGGAAGAGATTTCTAAATCCGGAGAAGAAATGGAAGATTGTGGGCGAAACATTCGACGGATTCTTTTGCATTCCGTGGATTTTGGCTTGGATGACAAATTTTGCGATGCTCACGATTTAGAAACTACCTGGGACAACACAAAACTGCCATCTGAACTAAGAACATTCGTTTCCGGCTTGTTTGGTCTTGAAGACAACTTTTTTGATATACAAGATAACACCGAAAATGCTTCATCGGACAGTGATGATGAGGAAGAGGCAACGCAGTCAACTTTTATTCGAAATATGCGGTTGAAAATGAATTGCATCTTCCAAATATTATTTTATGCACTGCACAATAGTAAAAAGCGCACACCTTTGCAAGTCATGACCGGCATGCCGATTCATGCAGTATGTAAAAGTAAAAGTCTTATAGATAGTTTAAATAGAACTGGCATAAGTGTCAGTCATTCGGAAGTAAGGAGATTTCATAATGACTTGGGTGCGTTTACCATAGAAAAAAGTGCAAACGGTATGCCGATATCTTCTCACCTCGATCCAGACTGTCACACAACCGCAGCAATGGATAACTTTGATCACACCGAGGAATCATTGTCAGGAATGGATGGAACCCTTGATACAGTTTCAGTGTTGTTTCAAGAAAAGCCAGTACAAGACACAGGGAAGCCTAGGGTTACCAGACGTCCGCTTTTTTTGTCCCGTGTCCGCTTGTCCGCTTTTTATGTGAAATGTTCGCTTTTTTCTCGATCAGACCGATAAACTATAAGGTTATAAATATTTTCATCTTTTCAGTATAGATTTAGTACGAATATATTCTTTATTTTGTTTTGAATTCCATCCAAACTCCAGGTAGAGTATAATATGGTTCGAGAATCACCAAATAAGTTACGCTCTTTCAAAATCGTTTTTTTTTCATTTATTTTTATTTTTTTATTCTTTCGAATGTTACAATTTTTTTTTCTTCTTTTAATTTATATAGGGGGGGGGGGGGTTGTAGAGTGTCCGCTCTTCTCCTCGGACCATCTGGTACGAAAGATCTGGCTTTCAACTTAAGTAAAATGGAAATTTCTGACCAGTGCATTGTTTCCGGCGAAAAATCACATCAACCCGTTCTATCATCTTCACCTTTCAATTCTAGTGTCACTGAGGATAATCGACGAAAACAAATTGTTGGTTTCTTGCCTATTTTGCCATATCCTGTCACGGATTACGCAACATTACGCTCATTCTCATAAGTCTTGTACGTAACCTTGTCAGGAGTGATCGTGCAGGAAATTGGGACTTACACGTACAAACAGTGACAAAGTTGTTTCCAATTTTCCACGTCATGGATCGAACGCATTATGCAAGGTGGGTTGCCGTTTATTTGGAGGACATACTGAACCCTGAAGAAACTTCTCCGGAAACATATCGGAAATTTAAGGAAGCCCTGGCGGACCGGCCGAACGCAAACATTACGCTACAGCGTAACGGTAAAGTAATGGTAAAGTAATGCTAAAGTAATATGGCATTATAATTAATAAAGGAAACAAAATTAATATGTAAATTGTTGCAATTATAATAAAACGTTACAATTTACATTAAATGGTCATGTCGTAATTGCAACAAGTTGCTTTCTCAGCGTTAAAAAATAAAAAAACAAAGTGGCTGTCATTCAAGTCGGGTCCCTGCAGACTGGCAACCCACTTAAAGCCACGTTAGCGGGTTGCCAATATGCAGGGGCCCGACTGCAATGACGGTCACTATGTTTTTTTATTTTTTAATGCTGCAAAAGCAACTTGTTGCAATTGCGGCATGACCGTTGAACGTAAATTTCAACGTTTTATTATAATTGCAACAGTTTACATATTAATTTTGTTTCCATTATTAATTATAATGCCATATTACTTTACCATTACTTTAGCATTACTTTACCGTTACGCTGTAGCGTAATTTTTGCGTTCAGCCGGTCCGCCAGGGAGGACGTTTCTCCATTAAAACATCGTCTGTCCCATGCATCTCAAGCAGTCCTGATCTAAAGCTGGAACAGACAATTAATAAAGAACAAAAAGGACCTTCAGGTATAATAGGTTCTACAACAACGAAAGAGTTTGTCGCATTGTGGAATAGCATTTATCACGAAGTTCAAGACATCTCTAATTTGTACAGAGACTTGACGTTTTATAAAAATTACTCGAGTGAACTTGAAGTACATCACGACAGTTCGCCACATTGTACGGCAAAAACCGAGAAAATGATCCAGGAGATGTTCACGTACGTAAAAGGGAAGGTGAATCCTTTTCAACCAGGTCCTCATATATTGAGAAACATTGTAACCGAGCAAATAGTGCAACCACAGAGTACAGTCGATGCTCTAATGCATATCTTCAAAAAGGGGTGTGAAACGTATGAGAAATTTCGCACCGAAAGAATTGTAAATCGCACAGAGAGTATCTCGGCGACGATTCCTCGTGTTAACCTTCCGCCGTTTACATCTACCAAGCAGGCGGAGTCACTGGGGAAGAAGAAAAAATGCCAGTAGAAAAAACAGCAGACACTCGATTTAGCGAGAGACCGTGGCTACCCCATGAAAAACTTGCTGTCTTTTGAATTAAGTGGAGAAGATCCATTATTTGATGCAAGTGGAATCTTAAAAGAAGGAAGTAACAAATGTATGTTAACGAATGAGTTGGGAAAAAAAATTACAGCGAATAACATTTGCCCCGAATCAATGGACACTTCCTCCACGTGTTTAATTGTCGATGTTATGTTACTGTGTCGCAAATTCAACTGGAAGAACTTGACAACCTTCAAAGATTTTGCCAGAGCTTTCTGTAATGCAGTGACAGGAAATATGAATCACCAAGTCAGCAGAATCGACTTCATCTTCGATTCGTACCTGCAGTTCTCTCCTAAAACAATCGAGAGAAATCGTCGCCAAAACTCAGAAAGTGTTTCCATTCATAACATCGATGAGGATGTCAAACTGCCTCCTTCACCAGAGAAGTTTTGGCCTTCAAGTGACAATAAAATAAACTTGCAAATATTTCTTCGCAAGTATATCCAGAACAATAGCAGAAATCTGTGGCCTGGTTCGGAAATCATTTGTAGTGCTACGAATTTAACGCAGTGCTCTTCATCTGAAAGAATTGCAAATCTGCATACTCTTCAACGCCCGGATTTGGAAGAAACTGACGTCCGAATTCTTCCGCACATTTGTCACGCAGCGGACGAAGGATTTGAAAATGTCATTTTTCTATGCTCTGATACTGACGTTGTGGTTCTAGTTCTTGCTCACTGGGAATCGTTTCAACAAAAAGGTTTGAAAGTAAGTAAATTCTCTACATTTCAAATTTCATTGACCAATTAACCGGTACACTCCACACTTAATTAATTCTCAAAAAGGAAGGGAGATCCCTTTTTTATATTCACAGGGCTTTTAGACGACTTTGTAACCTGAAGATTAACTTTTTTTAAGAAACCAATTCCAAAATTTGTATTAGAAAAATCGAAGAAGTTTTTGAATTGAAAAAAATGTATTCAAAACAGCTCCTTATTATGGATAAATAAAAAATGCATATTAATATAATTTAAAATAGGGTAAGAGCACCAGTTATTGGCACCTTAAGAGGAAATTTAGACTTTAGGAAATAAATAAACACATAAAATATTGAATTCTGAAATAGTGATAATCATACCGGCACTCCAAATTTTATGCAGAACACACTGGAATGTTGAATTATTATTCAAAGATGAAAAAAACTTGGAAAATTATTAAAAATAAGCATGTAGTCCCAAAATTTTAGTGCTTGGCACTGCTAACCCCAGTTATTGGCACCCCTCGTCACCAGTGATTGGCACTACACTCACATAACCTCTTCAAACTTCTGTAATTGCATTAAAACATTGATAAAAACAAATTGTGCATCTGAAAATATGAAATAAATTTTCTATTAATAATTCTAAATTTAGTATTTTATCAATTTTGTTTTTGCACAAGCCAACATCTTTGACAGCAGCTATAAAGCCTAGCCATGTCACATATGTATTCTTCGGCTTATGTTTTTCTTTCCTCAGAGATACTCTCTGACGGGCAATAGTATGGCAATAAATAAAATAAAAACCATAAATGTTACTCATTTTCTACTTTAAACTAGAAAAATGAATAAACAAATTCAAACATGGATAAATAAATATAGTCAAAATAAATCGCCCACCGAATAAATAAAAACTTTGGCTATTTATAATAACATGAATTCCTCCGTAACATTTAAAACATTGTAAGACAATATTATTAAACACAATATGTATAAAGATAATAAAATTCCATTTATACTTTAAATGAAACCAATATTTACCTATACCTCGAGGCCTAAAGAGAATAATAAATTATCTGAACAGAACTTTGGAGGTTACGATTACCGGTATATAAATGACAGCTTCATTCATTATAATTGTTAGCTAATTTTTCGTCTACCTAGTAACGACTTTTGTTGTACCGGCACTTTTAACACTTCATTTTATCAGAAATACGTGAAATGGCTCATGTCAACACAAGGTCTTGAGATTACATAACCTTACTTTTTTCCAGCGAGGCAGGGGTGCCAATGAATGAAATCATTCCCGAATTGCATGGTCTGGTCATTGGCACTGGGGTGCCAACGACTAGAGACCATACTTTTTATATTAATTTCCATTGGCACCCCCCCTAAAATTAATAAATAAATTATTGCCGATGTTCACTCCTTATTTTGATTATATTGCAAGTATTTCTTTTAAATATTCACAAAAATTGGAACAGATTCACTTGTTCACAACGTTGTTTGAACAAAATTAAAAAATGTTGTCAGCTAAACATTTTCTTTAGAAAACCGGATAAATTCTTGGCACCCTAAGAACTGAAGTGAATTCATTATTTTATAACTAAATTTGACATTATTTTGTATGAATTATATATGTCGGTACACGCAGAAATAATGGTAGAATAAAAATAATACCAGCAAAATACGATAAATGTTTGCATTTTCTTGAAATTTAACAAAAATGAGAGAGGGTGCCAATAACTGGCGCAGTGCCAACCACTAGTGCTCTTACCCTACCAACGTTATGGAACTTAAATGCGGGACTCAAATTTTCAATTTTTAGTATCTGCGAATTTTTTTCACTCTCTCAAAGTGGAATCACCTATATTACACAAATTAAAAAATGCTTGTATAATTTTAGTATATTAACACGTGTAGTGCATCAATTTTCATCTAAATTTAAATAATTATTTTACATACATTAGTATTTTAAGTTGTTGATTATCTACTGTAGGCTAATTGTGTACTGTGGGGTGGGCTCCCCTACGTCATTTTCTCTGATACTATCGTATTTGTGCATTTTTCGTAAGAAATAATAAGAACCATTTCTTTTACAGAAATTGTGGATGAAATTAGGATCCGCTCAGACGACAAGATTCACACCAATGCACACTCTCGCCGCTGCTCACGAAATTGACGTACGTCGTGTATTACCTGCAGTCCATCATCTTACTGGCTCGGATTACACCAGCAAAGTTGGGACCAAATATGCTGGACTTGTTTCCAAACCCGAACGTTATTAATCAAACGTTGGTCTTCGTGAAACACTATGAAATTGCGTCTCTTTTGGCCTTGTATTAATTTATTTTTTGAAATTTGCTCTTTGACAAATGCCTCATACTCCTTATTACATATGAAATATCTATTTTTTCAGTTTCGACGGAAGAAGAGATTGAAAATTGTCTTATAGCTGCAGAAGAGTACCTTGTGAGAGTTGTTCGATCTGTATCCAAAAACGTTGAAAGCAAAAACTTCGATCAATTACGGTTTGCGATGTACCATTTCAATAACGCTGGGATTCATGACTTGCCCTCAACCAGTGCTTCTATTCGTTTACACATACTTAGAGCGTTTTATAACACCAACGTCCAACTCAACTGCCTAAACTCACAAAGTAAACAGTTAAATCCATTGTTATTCGGTTATTACGAAGAAAATGGATGTCTGTTTCCTACGAAAAATACAAAACTGTTTCCGCCAACTTCTGAACTCATTCCAAGATGTACGTGCAAAACCTGCAGTCGTATAACTTGTGCATGTTATGCTGCAGGCATACCGTGTTGCTCATTTTGCCTTTGCAGCAATAATAACGTATGCAAAACTTTTTTCACGCAAAGACAACACGAAATTAAAAAGTAAAAGTTGAATGAAGGAGTAAGGGTGGAGATTTGACGGACGATTTCAAATTCCCGGTTTTTCCCGGTGAGGTTTTTCAATTTTTCCGGTCAACTAACAGTAACATATTCATATTTCTCGGAAAACGCGAACATTTATTTTAATTCATAAGGTTTATTCGAAACATCCTTTAATACAACAACGGAGAACAGAAAAAAAGACTTCAATTTTCCACTAAAAAATATCCATTTTTTACAAACAATGGAATAGTTAAACTAACATTAATGGAATTAATATTCAACAAAAAAACCTTTTTCAAAAAAATAGTACAATTTTCAACCAGAGTGATGTATTGTAAAATAAATTGACTTGAATTTTCAACCAAAAAGATGAATTTTTAAACAAGAAGATTAATTTTCAAAGAAAAAGATTAAATTTCTACCAGAAAAAAAACAATTTTCAAACAAAATACATGAGTTTTCAACGAAATAGTTGACTTTGCAGTCAAAGAAGACAAATTTTCAACCAAATAGTGGAATTTTGAACTGAAAAAAATAATTTTCAAACGAGAATGGAGTAGTAACATTTTTAGATTAAAAAATTAATTTTAAACCGATCATAAGACTTTTGAATGAAAACAGTGAATCTTATACTGAAATAGTTGAATTTTAAAGCAGAAAGATGATTTTTCGACTAAAATGATGAATATTTGACTGGGACACTTGAATCTTCAACCACGTACATGAATTTTGAAACGAAAGGATCAATTTTCAAAGAAAGAGATTAATTTTCTACCAGAAAGTACAATTTTTCAACGAAATACATGAATCTTTAACGAAATATTTGATTTTGAAATTAAGGGCATGTGATACTCCGGCCTGTGGTAAATCAGGTTCAGTTCCCCCGGGTTTTTGACCACAAAAATTAAAAAATTTCAAAACTGAATTCGGAGATGCTATAGAATAGTATAACGGACGTCCCCGAAATCTTTTTTGAGGGATTATAACAAAAAAAAATTATTTTGCTAAATACAAATTTTTGTGTTTGTGCACGATGCTGTCAGTACACATAACCTCAAAATACACACACATGAATAAAATTTAGCAAAATTAAATTTTTTCAAATTATTCTACAAAAGAAGAGTTCGGGGATGTCCGTTAGCATGTTCGCTATCATTTCCCAAATTTTTTAGGCAAAATCTTTATTATTGTAGGAAAAAAGCCGGGGGAACTTAACACTGCTAAAATCGATAATTTTCTAAGTATCACATGCCCTTAAAGAAGACAAATTTTCAACCAAATAGTGCAATTTTGAACTGAAAAAAATAATTTTCAAGTGGAAGTGGAATAGTAACATTTTTAGTTTACAAAAATAATTTTAAAGCTAACATAAGAGTTTTTAACTAAAACAATGAATCTTCTACTGAAATAGTTGAATTTTAAAGCAGAAAGATGATTTTTCGACTAAAATGATGAATATTTGTCTGGAAAGCTTGATTTTTCAACCAAGTAGATGAATTTTAAAGAAAAAGATTAATTTTCAAAGAAAAAGATTAATTTTCCACCAGAAAGTACAATTTTTGAACGAAATACATGAATTGTCAACGAAATAGTTGCCGTTGCAATTAAAGAAGACAATTTTTCAACCAAATAGTGGAATTTTGAACTGAAAAAAATAGTTTTCAACCGAAAATGGAATAGTAACATTTTTAGTTAAAACAATTAATCAGTGCTAGACGAACCGATATTATGCCAACTCCCAGCCGAGTCACCTTTCGTACCAATGCCAATACTGGTTATGTAGTATGTACCGACAGTAATTTTGTACCTTTTCTATTGCGCCACGTATATTATAAATGTAAATACGTACAGTACCGTCCAAGAGTATTTTTGAGAAAAAGATAATAACTCTGTGAGTAAGAAAGACCGGTGTAACTTCAAGTTTCACTTTCTTTTGATTTAATCTTGTTTGCAAAATGTAAGGAAAGAATTGTCAAAATTAGAAAGTGAACCCAAGGAACTGTGAACATGTTTACTGGTTCTCTCATTATCATAAAAAGTGTAAGGTACTATATACCAATTTCTTACCTTTCATACTGCACGACGTATTGCCTTACCTATGACATCAAATGTACAGTTGATACAGTAATATTGCATATGTAAATAAACATGTTACCAAGTAATATTGATTTTATCTTCTTTCATTTTCATAAACAATTTTAATTTCAATCCACTGCATAATAAGTGGACACTATGGTACCAGTGAATTTATTGAGTAAGAGAAGGTACGCTGTTTTCAATGATAGGCTATTAGCTATTCAAAACTTCATCTTTTTCTTTTATTTTGCTTCCCCATAGAGGAAGCTTTGTAATGGTGACATTTTTCAAAATTTTTAAACTCATTTGATTGAACCCTCCCTAATTTAAAAATGTCTAATACAATGTTCTAAGCAATTGTCCGGATGTGTGTGTGTGGATGTGTGGATGTCACGCTTTTTTGTGAACACGATAACTAGAAAACGGTTGCAGACAAATTGATGAAATTTGTAGGGCTGATTTTCCCCACTAATATCTTGAAACTGACAGAATGATTTCTAAAAATATTTATTGCATTTCCTTTAGCACGAAATAATATTTTAAAAATCGGTTTTTGATGGTAAAACTTTTTTCATTAACATAATTCAAAGTTGATGCAAGAACAGAAAAGATGTGTTGATTCGAGTCAAATCAACTAGCCTATAATATTCATACATTTTTTGAAGAGTAACAAAGCTATGGTGATGTATAATATTTGAAAATACGGTTTTTTATAGTAAAACTTTTTTCATCAACATAATTCAAAGTTGATGCAAGAATATAAAAGATTCCTTGGTTGGAGACGAATCGATTGACCTATAATATTAATATATTTTATCAAAGAGTGGGGAAGTTATGGTAATTTATATATTTTGAAAATCAGTTTTTTATAGTAAAACTTTTTTCATTAACATAATTTAAAGTTGATGCAAAAACAGAAAAGGTGTGTTGATTCGAGTCGAATCGATTGACCTATAATATTAATAAATGTTATTGAAGAGTAAGGGAGCTATGGTAATGCATAATATTTGAAAATACGGTTTTTTATAGTAAAACTTTTTTCATTAGCATAATTCAAAGCTGATGCAAGAATGTGAAAGATTCCTTGGTTTGGGACGAATCGATTGACCTATAATATCAATATATTCTATTGAAGAGTAGGGAAGTTATGGTAATTTATATATTTTGAAAATCGGTTTTTTATAGTAAAACTTTTTTCATAAACCTAATTCAGAGTTGATGCAACAATATAAAAGATTCCTTGGTTCGAAACGAATCGATTGACCTATTATTTCAATGCATTTTATCAATTTGTAGGGAAGTTATGGTAATTTATATATTTTGAAAATCGGTTTTTTATAGTAAAACTTTTTTCATTAGCATACTTCAGAGTTGATGCAAGAATATAAAAGATTCCTTGGTTCGAAACGAATCGATTGACTTATAATAATAACGCGCATTTTGTCAAAGAGTAGGGAAGTTATGATAATTTATATATTTTTAAAATCGTTTTTTTATAGTAAAACTTTTTTCATTAACATAATTAAAAGTTGATGCAAGAACAGAAAAGATGTGTTGATTCGAGACGAATCGATTGACCTATAATATTAACACATTTTATTGAAGAGTATGGAAATTGTGAAATTGCATAATATTTGAAAACACGATTTTCAATAGTAAAACTTTTTTCAGTAACATAATTCAAAATTGATGCAAGAACGGAAAAAATGTCTTGATTCGAGGCAAATCGATTGATCTATAATAATAATAATACAATTTATTGAAGATTAGGGAAGTTCTGCTCATTTATAATATCTGAATCATTAGTTTCAAACAAAAAAACTTTTTCCATCGACATAATTTAAAGTTGATGCTTGAATAGAAAAGACTTTTTCATGATAAATTTTCAAATAGAGTAATATTATCACAATTTTTGTGAAGAAATCATAAAGCTGGGAAAGGGATAGGGTGCGGCAGGACTTTTCCTTTCCCTTTTCCAGCTCAAAAAATTATTATTTCGAACGCAAGATTTGATTTCTCTGATTTGTCTTTGTATTTAAAACATTTTTTGTATTATTTTGTAATTTTTCATTCTCGGTAAATTTCTATTTTTAAATTGAGCAAAATGAAGACTTTGGTTTGTCTATTATAGAAAAAAATAACTAATGCTTCCTCTATGAGGAAGCAAATACATTTGCTAACGGGAAGCAAAGTGCTCGTGAAATGAGCACCATATAATTATAAATACAAACAAAGTGGAAACACTCGAGATCGAATTCACAGCTAGTTTATTATTTTACACCTGCAGGTAACTACTTGAATTGAAAATTCCATTGAGTAGGATGTTTGCCTGCGTGCGCCTGTGTGTGAGGGTCCGGCCGAGGTTTCAAACCTGCAGCTTCCCGGCCTCCCGCTGTCCCGATTCGATGCAGTTACTAACACTCGTACACACGGACGTGAAAAGTCTGTATTTATTTCGAATTTTTTAGAAATTAAACTAATGATCCAATTGAAAAAATTTCAAAAGAAATTGTCTTCGTCTCGGCGAGTACTATATGATTCGAAAAAGATAATTTCGAAATGATAAAAAATACGCTGTAGAAATGGTTTTTCAATAAAAGGCTATTTTATTGTTTATCTCGAAAACTATCAATTATATCAACATACACTATTCATGAAATTTGTGCACATCACACTTCTTCGAATGATTATGAAAAAAAAATTTCAAAACTATCATAACTTTCCGATATGACATTTTTTATTTAAACAGAGAAAATGTCAAATAACAACAAAACGACCGGGAATTTGCTATGTGCACCTGATATATTCGTAATCAGGAGAACATTCTGCACAAGAATCAATCATCAAATCTTACGGGCCTAAAATGGATGCTCAAGTGCCCTTGGATCCCAGACTATATGGAAAAACTCGATAAATGGCTTGAGGAACGCAAAAAAAAATTGTACTAATAACTGTAAAGTGTAGATTGCGTGAAAAAACATTGTGAACGATAAACTGAGATTCAGTGAAAAACACAGACAATAGTGAACGAAAAAGTGAAATAAACATTTTTTCTCTGAAAAACTTTATAAAGAGAACATAGATTTTTTTTTACCGCGAGTGATTCCAAGCAGCGAAAATGAGTAAAACAACTACTCGTTCGTCTCGCGTAACAAAAAAGACCCAGGTAGAAGAGAGTAACGGTTGTGGGGACTTGGACGCTACGATAAGGAACGTATCACCCAACGATATGGAGGATAATCTCAGCACACCCTCAGAGGCGATAAACTCGAGCTCTGAACAGGTGTGGATTTTAATCAACCAAAGATTGGATGAACTGGAGAAACGTACCCAACACATGCTGGCCGAGAAAAAAAGAAACCGAGAACTACAAGAGGCAGAGAAAGAGAGGGTGCTGCAGAGGAAGATGACAGCTTTGGAAAACAGCTTTGGAAGGACAGCCGACACGGGAGTAAGCGCAAATGATGCGGCAACACAACGCAAACAAGTAAAGAAAATAGAACTCATCACACTTGAGTAAGCTCCACAACACTTAGAAATTACTATAATTCTTTCTTCATTTCTTTTTATACTTACTTACCATAATTAAAATTCTAGAATTTCATTTTCATTTTTACAAGATGCAAGTGTGCTAGTTCTATTTTGGGCGGGCAGTTGTAACCTGCGAGTTACAGGGGTAGCCTGAAAATAGGCAAAGAGCTAACTCCTGCGTGATGCCTCTGAAAGTTGCATCACACAGGAGAAAGAGACTTGGAAATCTATTTTCTTTGGGATTTTCTTTGAGCTTCACGGAGCCAATCTTTTAAATTGAATTTTATTTTGAATTGTGGCAGAGTTCCACCTAAAACTAATCTTGATATTTGTGGCTAAGTTCCACCGAAAAACTTCTTCAAATAAAAATCTTGTGTGGCTGAAGTCCATTTAAAATTCTTTGTGCATTTTCTTGGGATTTAAAGAAAATATTTTGAAGAGATATTATTTGTTTTTCGTTATCGAGAATTTGTCATGGTCTACCGTGGCAAGTTGTCCATATAACAAAAGCCAATAAATCACGATCGGACATTTGTGAGTCAAGCCGCCTATAGGGAGATTTATGAGTCTACTCCTCCTTCTGGCTACCAAAACGATTGGCCACAAAAGTTCTAAAATACCTAAATATTTTTCTCACTTTTAGAAAAGGACCTAGAATCTACAAATCTTTAAATTTCGAGTAGAGTCAGCTCTGTGAAGATATCCTAACTCTCCCATCCTTGCGCAACAGCACCTCTGGACTCGAGGCTTCCTCGGTCCAACTCGTCTCGTGCGTACGTACCACTAAGGCACCCTTAGGGATTAAGTCCCAACACCTGAGCGACTGGTTCAAATCTCAATAATTACCTTTCAAATATTTCTATTTGCCTATGAGCCAATTATCATTATTTCAGTAGATATCCATAAATTGTGGTTAGCCATTAGGAATACACCCATAAAAGGGATTCCTTACTATGCAAAAGAGCTTCTTAGAGAGAGAAAATTAAAAGCTCAATAAAACTGAAGCCCAGCTTCTGGGAATTAATCTGAAAACTCTAGGGAGTCCCTGAGATTTACAGAGAAAGGAATTCCTTAAACTGCAGAGTAAATTAAAGATAAAATATTATTGAAAAAGCGTAGAGTTGCATCAAAAAGAGGATACCATTGTTTTTAAGCTTACTTCTTTTAGGTCTATTACATATGCAATATTTTGTATAAAAAGAAAATGCAATTTACAAGCCTGGCCGATGTGCGGCTCTAGTAAATAAGAGAAAGTTAGAATTATAGGAGATTAAGAATTCGCAGAGCTATAACGTACTTTTTGGACTGAACTTTATTATTCTTAAAATTTCAATTATTTTATACTCAGATAACAAAGTGTGAGAATAGTGTGAAATTGAGAATATATCAGACGATTCTGACTTGATTAGTGGAATAAAATTATCATCGGTTTCTGATTCAGATTTTATCGTAGAATAAAAATAGCTTAGTGTCTAGAAATCTGCCTGTAGAAATAGGTCAGAGCAGGAATAAGCAATAAAAATCATCGTTCTGTAAAAAGGAATCTTATTCTTTCTCCACGAGAGCCCCTTTTCTTGGATATCACTACTCTAATTATTAATCATAATAAATTAATGAGGGTTAAAGTTAACTAGGCCAAAAGTTGGCGGTTACAATATATATATATAAAATTAAAGAAAAAGTTGAACAACCACCGCAGGGTACCACTAAGAGCAACTGACATCTGAAAAGAAAATGTCAATAGCCCCCAGTAGAACCGCGGTGAAATACACCTATGGCCACGTCTCACATCCGTGAGATGGGTGGTCACAGGCACGACGAAATCACAACGACAGGCTGGCGAAACCCTCGTGTGTCTTGAGGACATGAAGCGACCCAAGGATGACAGCTTTCTGCATCCATCTCGCAAGTGCCTTGGCATATTTTTGGCACGCGGGTATGGCTTTAAGGTTACGAATCAGTGATAATTTAGCACCTCCGAGAGCACCTATCACAAGGACAATTACTCGTACCGAATATTTTGGGTACAGTCGTTGCAGCTCTCTTTTAAGGTCTTGATACCTCTCCTCTTTTTCCTTCTCCTTTGCAGTGATGTTGTATTCGGACGGAGCCGAGAATTCGATCACGAATATCGTTCGTTTCTCGAAGTCTGGGAGAACAATGTCAGGCCTCGAGTGCGCAACGGAGACTGCTGCCCGAAAATCGTAGTTCCAGAAAATCTGGCACTTCTCGTTTCGGACAATTGACTCTATATCCCTTGGAGCGTTCGGCAGGGCGGGGTCGCGACCAACACCGTAAGAGCGACAAAGGTGGTAATAAAGTACTCTTAGGGCCGCATTATGTCTATAGATATACGCTGTTCCTGCGTGGGTCGGACACCCCGATAGTATGTGTTCTATGTACTCAGCATGTGCATGACACGCTCTGCACCTATCACTGGGAACTTCTTGACATAAAATGCGGGCGCGGTATGCTAAGGTGGAGATTACACCGTCCTAGCATGCGAAAATGAAGCCCTCTGTACCTGAATTGAGCCCTGATGATTTGAGGAAAGCAAAAGTTTGCTCCTTTGACAAGGACTGTTTTTCTACATTTCTGTGAAAGTTTCCGTGCATATGCTTGTCGAGTAGCTCTTGGTGAAATTTTCTAACCTCTTCTTTCTTCACTTCGGCTTTCAGACGTGAAGCATCTAGATGGAGTAATGCACTTTCCTCACTTCTGATGTTGAAATTCAGGCCAAGGGCCTCGGCAGCTTGCTCCGCGGCTTTGTAAAGGAACGCTCCTTCGCCAATCATCTCGTGGTTTCTGACCATCTTTAGGAGAGAATATCTGCCATTCGCAACTATGTAAGCTGTAGTTAAAACAATTCGGTTATGAAGACATTGGAGATTCAGAAGTCCGCGTCCGCCTTGACGGCGTGAAATGTATAATCGCGGAACTGACGAATTGATATGCAAGCTTTTATGCATATGCATGATCTTACGCGTGGTGACATCAAGGG